>JAADYC010000315.1:0-24671 GCA_023338135.1 Phytopythium kandeliae | reverse complement strand
GAAATGGTCAATTACCGTACCGTATCGTATAGGTTCGATCGTACTTTCTCGAATATTCGAGGTAGATGATTTCAGTCAATGAACATGCTGGAGTAGTGGGCGATATCTCATGACTTGCAAGTTTTCAACGAATGATAGACCGTGTCGAGCCAACTGTGGTTAGGGTAGACTGTGACAGACACCCGACGGACGGACGGACGGACGGACGGACGGACGGACGGACACACTATGGGTTTAGAAAAGAGGTTTAATGCACGATACTGGCAATCAGAACCGACCTTCTGTGAGCCAGCGTTGCATTCTCGCGCGTTGTATTGTACGCGAAATCTACAAAACGTCATCAACGAAATGAATAGACACATTTTTCAGCTCTAGTTGCTCATGAACGAATAGAACCAGTTTGCCGCTAATGTCATCTTCTGTTATATGTGCTTACCAGCCATGCTACAAACAAGAACAAGGAGATTTGGCGCTCCAGAGCTTTTGTGTCAGCGACGTATTTCCAAAACCACTACACTTAACTCGTGGTTCGACCGCGCGCGGTTAGTACTAAAGCAACAACCTGTCCGTCCGTCCGTCCACCCGTCCTTCGGTCAATCCTACCCATATCCTCGGAGTAGCAGCACCTCATTCGGCAACTAGCAACTACTTTTCAAAATGCCGCCCCCTCATTCGAGCCAAAACACCAGTTCCAGACCATTTGCGAAAGTACGATCCTATGCATACAAAATAATGCAATCATTTGCACCAACACTTCCTCGCCGCGCTCGAAATCGCCTCAATACAAAAACACCGAGGATCGCGGACGGCATCAAGTGTGCGGCGATTCTCGGTGCACTGTGCGCGCGACAGCTGCAGCGCGCCTGGACAAGGTGAGGTAACTGTATGTTCAGCAAGCGTGCATGTCTGTATATATCCTCACGAAAACGAGGTGCCAAAAATCAAAACGCGCATACTCTATGTAAGGTAAATATTGTCATTGTATCACGTTTTAGTAGGCAATGGAGTCGACTTCGGCTTCGAGAACATTCGTGAGTGCTGAATAAGAACGCGCACTCACAAGCAAAAGGATGGGTCTTACGTGAAAATTGTCTGGTGACTAGTCCGACGTGTCATTGCAGATCCATGTTGTTGGCGTCAGCCTTTCGCAACGTGCCATGTCGTGAGTGCATTTGTTGCCGAAAATTCTCACATTCAAGTCCAAGTTGGAGAATTTTCACCTAGCTCAAACTTCAAGTTCAGCCTGATTCAACCTGAGGTTTTACACTGTGATTGTAGGTTGTATGTGAAGGTGGGGTTTTACCCGTCAAACCTCTAGGAACCTTCGGGTGCAATGCATACGCGAGTTGGACCCAGAGTTAAGATTCAATTCAATCGCACAATTTGTTGTCAAACGCTCAAGTCTCCATCTCGTCCTTCCAAGTCGAAAATTGAGTCTTCCTTCAAGCGCAAGCGTGCGTGCCGTGTTTTGGGGACTGTGGTAGACAACGTCCCATTACATTGTCAAGTTGCGCTGCGATCTCTCCTCAGCTGGCCCCGCTCACATACTGACTCGGGGAGCATTCCAACAGTGGAGCCCTCGATGTAGATTCACGATGAAGATCCGGGAGTGGCTGACGCTCTGTCAGTCGGAGAAGAACATTGAGCGACACCCAGACCTGTGAAGACATCGACGAAGGAGCTCGCAAAGCGCACTACTGTTCGATCGATCGATGACTTTCGGACAAGCAAGCGATTCGATTGCTGTCATGAAGATTTAGAACACGTCGCCTTCCCGAAGGTCGTGTACGACAAACCGAATGGCAAAGCCACATCCTGAAACGCTTTGCACTGTAAAACCAGTGGCTACAAGAGTTTTTGGGATCGCGACGTGAACGCCTCGCTGAACATCCTGCACGTGGCAACGGAGCTGCTCGGAGAACAACCAAGACCAGAAGACTTACAACGCAGTCCAAGAAGTGGATAGAGAGCGAGAAAGCGTGAGTCCGGGAGTTTCGACTCGAACCTGCTCACACGGTACAGCCCGTATTCTAGGTCGCAGCCAGTAGGTAGGCGCACTCGCGAAGCGAGCGGTGGAAACCTGGTTGGGCAAGATGGAAGAGCGGTAATACCTCATTACAGTGACATATATGTTTGAGGAGCTGTAGCCATTCGTTTGAGTGACATCAACGGGTTCCACCTGCTAGGTGGCGCAACGCGCTCACTTCTCGCTGCCTTTCCCTCCCGAGAGCGCCGCGCGGACCGCGGGGTGCGCCAGAATGTCCTGCGGCGTGAGTCGGCGCGCCGGGTCCTTCTCGAGCAGCCCGCGCACGAGCTCCTTGACGTCTTCCGGGACGCCGTCCCATTCCGGGAGCAGGAACGAGACCTGGTCGTCCGCGATTCGTTGTAGGATCTGCTGCTCGCTCGAGCAGCCCATGAGATCGAACGGGTGGCGTCCCGAAAGCATGATGAACAGGATGCAGCCGAGCGCCCAGGCGTCCATGGCCGCCGTCATGCTCTGTCTCTCGAGCGCCTCGGGCGACCAGTACGTGCGCGTGCCGGAGAGCGCCGCGGGTCGACCGGCCTCGGCCGGCTCAAGACTTGAGGCATGACCGGCCGAGCCAAAATCGATGATCTTGAGCGTGATGTCGCCTGGTCCGGCCTCCGCCAAGGCTGGAGGCTGCTCTGCGCCTCCGGGGACCGTCACCATGATGTTCTCAGGCTTGAGGTCGCGGTGGATGAGGCCCACGTCGCCCATGAACACGAGCGCGTCGGCCAGCTGCGCAACGAGCTGTAGCGCACTCGAGACATCGAGCGTGTGCCGCGCCTTCATGAACGAGAAGAGCGAGTCGCCCGCCAAGCTCTCCATCACCAAGTAGTGGAAGCCGCCCTCGGCGTACGACCGGCAGTACGCGACGATATTGGCGTGTCCGCCGTGCTGCTCAATGCGCGCGAGCGCGTTCTGCTCGCGCGCGACCTCGGCCACGTGACTTGGCAGATCCTGCACGATCTTCACGGCGAAGTCCTCGCCCGTAGCCTTGCTCCGGCACAGCATGACGACGCCGAACGCGCCGGCGCCGAGTAGACTGCGCAACTCGAACGCGTCTTCAAACCCTGGGGACGCGCCGTGACTCTCGCAGGACAGCTCCGACGACTCCTCCGCGGTCTCGCAATCCCTCAGGGCCTCACATCCAGCAACTGATGCGAGAGAAGCGCCGATGCCAGCGACCCCAGCGATCGCAGCGACCGCCCGGCTTGGTGCTCCTGGCTCCTGGTGCCCGACATGTCCGCGCTCCATCCGGCACTCGAGACCCGCGGCAGCCGCCGACCGGAGCCTGTTCGCGCTCGGGACTCGGAGCGCGAAGACGCAGTCGCCGCCGCGCTGGCGCTGGCGCTGGAGCTCGCGCGAGAGGATCAAGCACTGCGCGGCTCGCGCGAGAGCTGGCGCCAGCGGGAGTCCGCGGGGCAGCAGCCGCTTGAGCGTGCGGCGCAGCGTCACCGGAGACGCCGCGGGGCTCATACCCGTCGCCATTTGGCGCGTCGAGATTCGCGGCGGGAAGGCGACGGCGACGGAGGCCAAGGCGCTGTCGTGGGCGAGATGACGCATGTTCAGGCGACCCGTTCGGCGTTGGACGAGGTAGCCAAGCGCCCCCTCAACGCGCAACCTGATGGGAGAGCAGTGTATAGATCGCTGTATGTGGCTCGGATGGATCACTACTGTAAAGGAGCAACGCGTGCTGGAGTTGCATGGCAGCGCGTGTTCGAATGCGATGCGCGCACCCAGTTCCCTACCGCCCGCACCGCGCGCGCAGATACTAGCAGTCTGACGACCGTGACGCTTTCTCGGCAAAGCGCGATCGCTGCGCGGCGTGTCGTGACTGCACGTGCTGGCGAGTGTTTGGGCAGTGCGAGCCATTTCTTGCGAGCCGAAGGAATGCTGTTCCGGCGCAGCGCATTCGCGTGGCGTCTACCATGGTTACACAACTACAGTCAAACCAGTAACCATTCTGAAACTCTTCATCTCCGAATGAATTTCAACATTTCTGAGGAGCACAGTATATTCATGGTTACCTTGTCGGGTTACGCAGAGCACGCTCAAGCCGACGCTCATGGCCTTCGTCCCGCCTCATCGGAGCGGAGAGCTCGTGGTGCGGCGCGCGCAGCTCAGCGCACTGCGTCCGTTCCCGGCGTGGAACGGCTCGGTGTCGTCTCCGCCGCCCTCCAGTGCGTCGCCACCGTTGTGCAGCGTCCTCTCGGACAGCGGCAGCCTCGTGGTCGTGGAGATCGACGAGTGCGCGCCGGAAGGGGGCGTGTCGGGTTCCGGTGCGGCCCTCACATTACGCATCGATGCATTGTGCGTTGCGCATTGCGCCGCGACTGACGTGGACGACTGGAAGCCTTCGCGCAGGTGCGGAAGGTACTGACACCGCGCGCGGCCGCGCCAGTCGACAACGTCTCGCAGTGCTGGACCAGCGACGGCCGCTTCCTGGTGGCAGCGTTCGGCGCGGCGGTCGCCGTGTACGACGCGCACGCCGACTTTGAGCAGGTGGCGGCGCTTCAGCTTCGCCACTCCGCGGCGTCCATTGCAACCGTCCAGCCTCGATGCGGTGAAGATAAGGGCAAGCTGCATCGGCAGCTCCTCATCGTCGGATCGGGCTTCGGCGCCGAGCTGTACCAGCTCCACCCCCTGCCATCTCCAGGCGCCGCGAACAAGCAGCCGCTCGAGATCGCGACGCCGGTCGCAACTGTCTACCGTGACGTGGCGATCGGACTCGTGCAGACCTCGGCCGACGGCCGATTCGCGGCCCTCGGCTCCGTCGATGGCCGCGTGTTCGTTCGTAACCTGACGTCTCTCGACCTCGACGACGCCGGCTCGCTCACGGGGTTTGGAGCGGAGGCACTGAGCAAGCTGTTGCCGTCGCCGCGCGTGACGGGTCTGGCGTTCTCGGTCTCCGGCAATACGCTGCTCGCCGCCACTCGCAAGGGTAACGTGTTCGTCTTCGCGTACGAGGAGGCGGCGTCTTTGTGGCGATGGAGCAAGGCAGCTCGCCATCTCGGCGAGAACCCCAAGTCGGGCGGCGCGGGTGGAAGCACCTCCGCTGGCAACGCAGCCGCCGCAGCGGCGGCAGCGACGCAGACGATGGTGGAGTGGTGGACGCCGAGCATCTTTGCAGTCTGCTCGCGATCGGCGCCATCTGGGATCGAGCTGTTCGACGTCCACTCGGGCAAAACGCTGCACTCGCTGTCGTTCAGCGCCACCAAGCGTCGTCAAGAGAGCGGTTCGCGCGCCGCCGCGAGCCGCACGGGGGAGGCCGCGCTGAGCGAGTGGGTCGAGGAGCCACAGGTGACGGGTCTGTGCGTTCTCCCACGGTCCCGCCGGCTTCTGCTGCACGACACGAGCCGCAACCTGCTCGAGGTCGACTGGCCGGTGTTGCGGCTCCTGTCTGGCCAACCGCCGCAGACGACGACAGAGGAGGAGCGGTAGCGAGCGAGCGCTTCAACACAGATGCGCGGGGCCGTTCGGCTCCTGATGCGGTGGCGGTGCCACGGCACGAAGGCAGGCAGGCGGATGGCCAAGCAAGGGCAGACGCGAGCGCCGGAGCAGCCTCAGCCGGCATGGATGGGTTCAGGTGCGCATCACGTCGCCGACAGTTTCCCGTCGGCTCTCCAAGTGGTGAGAACGTACCGTTGATGACGAATTCTACGCCCGTCAGCTGCGCATTTCAGCGAATCCGATCGCTTTTCTCCCCCAACAACCCTTCCCCTCGGTTCTAAATCTCTCTTCTCGACCGCCTTTCTTACAGTACACCCGCCTGCGGTTCCTCCTGCTGCAACCGCCCGCAAGCGCGCCGCTTCAAGCGGACCGCCCCCAAGGATGCGTGAGGCCAGTCGCCACTCCCCAACCTCCCGTCCGCGACCGACTCCGCCCTCGTCGCCAGCATGCTCGCGGCCGCGGCGCCGTCCGGCCGCGACGTAGTCTTCGCCAGCAGCCTCGTGCTCGCGAGCGTCGGGCTCCTGCCGCTGCTCGACCTCGCGCAGCGCAGCGAGTCGCCGCCGTCGTTGACAAGCGCGGAGCTCCTGGCGCCGGCCGTGTGCGGCGGCGTGGCGGCGCTCGGCTTGGCGCTGCTCGCGCTGCTAGCACACTCGACCGCGACGCCGCGCCGCGCACTGCGGCTGGCGGCGCTCGGCGTGTCCGCGGCGGCGGTGGCGGCGGCGGCGGCGCTGGCACTCGGCGTCGACGCGCCGCCGAACGTCGCGCCGTCGGCGTGGAGCGCCGAGCTGTTCGCGCAGAGCGAGCGCGCGTTCGAGCAGCGCGTGAACGACGTCTACTGCCACGCCAAGGGCCAGCACGTGTGCGCCGCGGGCTCGGTCGCCGACGCGCGGCAGGTCTTCCCCATCCGCGACTGGCCCGTGGGCTCGACCGCCCAGCCCGGCAAGCGCGTGGCCGCCTGCTGCGAAGGCTACGCGCGCTCCTTGCAGCGCTGGGGGTACCCCGGCAAGATGGAGCTCTGTCGCGTGTGCTCCGATGTGCGCGCGCGGCGCAGGAGCGGCTCGGCTGCCTCGACCGCCGCCGACTTGGCGCGCGAGTTCGCCGAGCTGCAGCGCGTCGTCCCGCGCCTGTCTGTCGGCGAGCTCATGTGGTGCGGCGCCTACCTGACACAGCTGTCCACGCCCGCACCGCCCGTGCCGCTCGCCGGACAGTCCCCGTACCGCGCGCACCGCGACGCCTTCCGCGAGCTGCTGGAACCGACCGAGGCGTCGCCCGACCGCTCGCTGTGCTCGGCCTCGCGCGCGCTCCAAGTGCTGCTGGTCGCGAGTGTCGCGGCCGCCGCGGGCATCCGCCGGTGGATGGCGCAGCTCGAGTTCGCCAAGGCCGTCGCGTAGCACAGGGGCAAATCACAGTGTGCATATAGACACGGGCGACTCGGCGGTGGACGCTCAACCACCGGTCGGCTAGCTCGGCGCCGAGCCGCCCCACATGTACTTGTAGATGGAGGACGCGCCGCTCGAGAGCGAGCTGGCGACTGTCGAGACCGTGGCCTCGACTGCCTCGACGCCGATCTTGACCGACGAGCCGACTGACGTCATGCCGCGCGAGACAGTTTTCTCGTTCGCGTGCGCGTGCACAAAGTCGCTGAGCTTGAGCCCGATGCGCTCGTTCAGCTTGCCCTCCATGCGCAGCGTGAGCGCCGTGGCCGCCTCGTCGTCGCTCTGCCCGGGTAAGAAGCGCTCGACCACGAACGCCTCGAGGTCGCTCTGCGTGTAGTTCATATCGAAGTCCGTGATCTCCGGCATGGCCTTGACCACGAGCGTGAGCATGATCATGAAGAGGCTCACGTGCCGCCGCAGACAGTTGAACGCGATCACGCAGAGCTTCTTGAACTGCTCGAACTGCGCCGTCTGCGTGCCGCCCAGCGCCTCGATCATGTAGTGGTCCAGTCGCATGGGCGGCTGGAGCGGCTTCGGGTCCTTGCCCAGGATGAACCCGTAGTCGATATGGAACAGAATGCCGTCCTTCGTCAGCATCACGTTGTCCGCGTGCCGGTCCCCGACGCCGAGCAAGAACGTGATGACCGTGTACGCCGCTAGGCTCTCGCGGAACGACGCAGAGATCTCGCTCAGCGTGCGGTGCCCGTTGTAGTGATGCAGGAAGTTCATGATACTGCCGTGATCACGGATGATCGAGTACAGCGTGTGCGCGTTTTCCACGATCTCGATCAGACCGTCGAAGCTGCTCGTCGGCACCACGCGGTATGTCACGAGCGGGATATCCAGCCGCGTCTCCTGCTTCAGGATCTGATACATGACGTTGATGATGTTCTGCACGATCGCGTCCTTGCGCAGGTCGTCGCGCTTGTACATGAGGCGGTAGTGCGGCAACTTCTGCGCGCGCCGCCGCGAGCTGCGCGCCAAGGCGCTATTGACGCCAGCACCTCGGCCTCCGCCCCTTGGAGACGGTGCCATGTCGGTCGTGCCCTCCAGCAGCGCCACCACGTCGGCGTCCTCCTCCTCCTCGCGCACGACACCTGTACACGCGAGCACGATCGGCGCCTCCGCGCTGCGCTTGACTTCGATCGTCTTGTAGTTGATGCCGCTAACTTTGACCATCGGGTCCACGGGTAGACGCAGCAACTGGGAAACGTCGCTGGTCTTTCGACTCAAGCTGCCGCCGGTCTCGCTTTCACTCGCTCCACCGAACAGCCCAGCCTTCTCCACGTAGGTACGGAAGAGCGCTCGGACCTCGCGCACCGGGATCCGCGGCGGGATCTTCCACATCAAATCGACGAATTCCTGGCCGCGCAGTAGCTGTTCCGCAATGTCGTCGTTCTCGACTCGCAACGGGTTTGACGAGGCCGCGACCACCGAGTTGTTCTTGAACTGTGCCAGCGTGAGTATCAGCCGCTGCTTCATGCCGTCGAACTTGCGGCGACACGATGCGTCCTCCGCCATGACCGTGAGTCCCCAGTAGAGGTCGTAGCAGAAGCGGACGTCGCATTGCGCCTGGCGCATTAGTGCGAGTCCCAGCTTGCTGGCGGGAGCATTCGCCTCGACGCTGAGCGCGTGGAGTAGGACCGACAGATAGCTCCACCATTCGTTCTCGGTCGCCGTGTTGATCAGCGCATCCACTGCGACCGCACGCAGTCGAGTGTCACGGATCGTGTCGTCTGCGAGGATCTCGAGCGCGTCGACGCTCGTGAGCTGTGGCTGGCACAGGCGCGAGCACATGGTTAGCATGCACTTGTTACGCCGTTCCTGCTGCATGAGCGCAAGCACTTCTTCCACCAGCGCGCGGTTCCTCCGACGCTTCAACGCCTCGCGGTCGCTTCCGCCGCTATCGCTCGACGAATCAATGCCAATGTCGCCATCGTCGGCGTCCGCCTCGCGCGAAAAGTCGATCGCCTTGATGAGCTGCAGCATCCACTTGGTGTGGCCACCCAGGAACTTGCGATTGATGATCAGGAGCGACTTCTCACGCTCCGACAGACGATGCGTCGGGAGGTAGTACTGGATCTGCCGAAACATGGACAGGCACATGATAGACGCGCGGTGCCACTTGCGGCATACCTGGCCGAGTGTGCGCAGCTCCTGCAGGTCGAACTCACACAGCTCGAACACCTTGACCGTGTTGTAGTGGTGGCGGCGTTGTTGCAGTGCGCTGGCGCAGTCGTCACACACGCGCTGGAGCAAGCTACCGTCCGGGACGTGAGACGACACGTAGGCACTGGTCGACGGCGCCACACCACCGCTGCCGCTCGAGCTGAGCCCAGCGCCGCTACCGGTGCGTGACCGGCTCGGTGTGAACTTGAAAACGTTAGCCTGCTGTAGGCGTCGCACATCCTTGAGGAATGATTCTTGCTGCTGCTCCGGCGTCAGGCGCTGCGCGTTCTCCGAAAACCCACTCGCCTCGAGCAGGCCAGCCCCTCCCGACGACCCAGCAGACATGGGCTTGGACGGCAGCAGGTACCACGTAATGTTGCCAATGAGCCCCGACGCGTTGGACGTGAGCGAATTCGCCGACGCCGGGGTCACAGGAGTCGACTCGTAATCGGCTGGAATGACGACGCGCTGGCTCGAGCACGACGAGCAGAAGATGCGACCACACGCCCTGCGAGCGTGCATCACCACGCGCGTTAGAGTCGAGTGGAAATGTCGGCGGCGTGGGACCGGCCGCATCGTACCTGCAGTGGTGCTTGCGCACGAGCATCGAGAAGACCGTGTGGCACTTGAAGCAGGCGAAGACAGCGTCGTCCTGCACCCAGGATGACAGCCGCCGTGGCTGTACGAACCGATAGACGTCCTGGCCGAGCTGTCCGTCGTCGCCGGTGGCCCACTCGTCATCGTCGTCGTCCAGGCTGCTGCTGCCCGTCCCTGCGCGGCGCTGGCGCGTGCGGAGCCGCTGGCTCTCATCCAGGCTGCTGCTGCCGCTGTCCTCCATCATCTCCTCCGATTCGTACACCGAGTCGAGCATGCCGCCAGCGCCACCGAGGAACGGCGAGGCGCGGGCACCAGGCGCCGAGGAGAGCGGCGCCTGGCGCGCGAGGCGGCCGCCGGACGGCACCGCCTGCGCCTGGCGCCGACGCCGCTGCTGCTGGTGGGAGCTGCGCGCCTCGAGGATCTGCGAGAACGACAGGTCCACGGCCGCGCCGTCGCCGCGCGCGTACTCGCGGCCGTACATGCCGCCCGCCGATCGCCGGTCCGTCGCCGCCGGCCTTTCTTGCGGGGTTTCCTTCCGCTCCGGAGTCGGCGCCTCGGCTTCCCGCGAAGAATTCTTTTCGCACGGGCCAATCAGCTGGGCTCGTTTCGCCTTCGGCGAGAGTTGATTGGCCAATGCGGAGCAGTTACTGGGTTACACGAGCGTACCCGCAGGTCAACCGACATTCCGACCGCGTAGCCTTCTCCCCTTCCCGCTCGAAATCCACCCATGGATCGCGTTTTATCCAATGAAACCACCGGAATCCTGAGATCTACCGACCTGGGCCGGCGCCATTGGCTGAAAACAGAGTCCGCCGCATTTCCCTGGAGGCGGCCTGTCGGCAGGGGAAGGAGGAAAAAGGGAGGAGGGGGGCCACCGATGCGTCACTTTCGCTTTTCCCGGAGAGAACCCGAAGCCTTTCCCCTCGCGGAGCCGCTGCTCCCCCTCGATCGATTGCCATGGACAAGGTGCTGGAGTACAAGGAGAAGATCTCGCTCAAGCTGGAGCGCTACGACAAGATCGTGGAGCTCGAGAAGCAGACGGGCATCGACAAGTTCTACATCTTCGTCGTCGCGACGCTCCTGCTGGGCATCCTCTTGTTCGTGATTGGCGGCGAGGAGCTCGTCGTGGGCCTCGTGGGATTCATCTACCCGGCCTACATGTCGTTCAAGGCGCTGAACACGCCCGACACGGACGATGACACGCAGTGGCTCACCTACTGGGTCGTCTACGCCTTTTTCAACCTCACCGAGTCGGTCACCGACCTCATTCTCTCGTGGTGCGTTTTGTGGTTGCTTGATTCCACAGCTCTCGCAACCCGGTCCGCTGTGCTGACACTTTTCCCCCTTTGCATCGGACGCTCAGGATCCCGTTCTACTTCTTTTTCAAGATCGGATTCCTTGTGTGGGCGTACCACCCGAGCACGCAGGGCTCGTCGGTCATCTACAACAACTTCATCAAGCCGCACATTGCGCCGCATGTCAACTCGATCGACTCGGTGCTCAAGTCGACGTCGGACGCTGCCAAGTCTGCCATGAACAAGATGCAGTAAAGTGGCGGTCGGTAGTCGTCCTCGCCACTGATGCTGTGGAATAGTGCCAGACCGTGGAGGTACTCGCGTTCGGCTGCCTCGACGCGCCGTTTGGAGTGATTCCAGGCGTCGCGACTTGTGTTGGCGGCTGGATGGAGCCCATGCACGAGCATGAGCTGCTAGCGGGAAGCCTCGATAACCCGAAAGGACAACACGCGGCTCCTTTGCATGCAGATTCCGTTCCAGCTGTTGCCTGCGCTGTCGCCAAGCGGGTGGGGGTTTCCAGGATCTCCACCTCTCGAAACGAAGATTCCATGGCGCTGGCCTTGTGGTTGCAGGCAATGCGCACGTCCTCGGCGCGATTGTGGCGTCACGTGCGGACACCTAGCGCCGTGCCATGCTTGCCACATGTGCCAGGTTCCGGTCATTCGTGTTCAGTATCCACACACCGAGTCTGATTTCCAAGGATCTCGTCGCACAGTGTCACAGAATTTTCACCCAATGTGCGGCGTTCACAGCGAGTGTTTTTGGCCAATCAAACATGTCCATGTGACCGCCAACGCTCGTAAAATCTCTCTTTCGTAAAAAGGTTTATCATCGTAAATACGTCGCGATCTCCCCAAGGTGCCGCCCGTGGGTCCAAAGCGGAAAAGTGTGGTGGACGACGCGCACCGAGCGAGCGATCGATCCGATCCGACCCACGCGCGCGGCCGCGGACTGGCGTCGAGATGTCGATCAGCACCAAGCAGCTGCCGGCGAAGGAGAGCGCGCTCTTCCGCTCCATCGTGGTGCGTCCCGCGCGGTTGCCAGGCCGCCAGGCCGCGCGGTGGTCCATTGAGTAGCATCTAACGCGGCCGTTGCTGCCGCTGCTCGCTCCGTGGCGCGCGGCGCAGAAGTGCTATGAGATCAAGCAGTACAAGAAGGGCCTGAAGGCGGCGGACGCGATCCTGAAGAAGTTCCCGGACCATGGCGAGACGCTGGCCATGAAGGGCCTGACGCTCAACTGCATGGGCAAGAAGGAGGAGGCGTACGAGTTCGTGCGCAACGGCCTGCGCCACGACCTCAAGAGCCACGTATGCTGGCACGTCTTCGGGTTGCTCTACCGCTCGGACCGCAACTACCACGAGGCTATCAAGTGCTACCGCAACGCCATCCGCATCGACCCGGAGAACCTCCAGATCCTGCGCGACCTGTACCTGCTGCAGATCCAGATGCGCGACCTCAAGGGCCACGCCGAGACGCGCCGCACGATGCTCACGCTGAAGCCCAACAACCGCAACAACTGGATGGGCTTCGCCATCGCGCACCACCTCGTGGGCAACTACCAAATGGCCATCGACATTATCGAGAAGTACTTCAGCACGCTCGAGACGGCGCGGCCCGCCAACTACGAGGACAGCGAGATCTACTTGTACCAGAATCAGCTCATCGAGGAGTCAGGCGACTTGGAGCGCGCGCTCACGCACCTCGACGAGAGCAAGCCCATGATCACGGATACGCTGGCGTGGCGCCGCAAGAAGGCCGAGCTACTGCTGCGTGCCGGCAAGCTGGACGACGCGCGCACCATGTATGAGGAGCTGCTCGACATCAACTTTGACGACTATGGCGTCCACGCGGGGCTGCAGTGCGCCATCCTCGGCCGCAGCGATCTGCTCCAGAGCGCGGTGACCAACGCGACGCTCCCGTGCGCGCTGATGGACTTTGCAGCCGATGCGGACGGCGCGGCGCTGGCGCTCAAGCTCGAGGCATACTACGACGAGGCCGCGAAGAAAGCGGACAACGCCAAGTCGGTCATCCCGCTACGTTTCCCGCTTGACTTTGTGAGCGGCGACAAGTTCAAGGCGCGGGCGGACGTATTCCTGAAGCGGCAGCTCTCGAAGGGCGTGCCATCGCTGAACGCCGACCTCAAGTCGCTGTATGGCGACAAGGAGAAGGTGGCGATCTTGGAGCAGCTCGTGCTGGCGTACCTCAAGCAGCTGGAGGCGGGCAAGCCGCTGCTCGCCGAGGACAAGACGAGCGTCGCGACAGTGACGGCGTGGACGCGCTACTTCGCAGCGCAGCACTACGACCGACTCGGGCAGCACGACAAGGCGCTCAAGCTGATCGACCAGTGCATCGAGCAGTCGCCAGCGACGCTAGACTTCTACCAGCGTAAGGCGCGTATCCTCAAGCACACTGGCGACCTGAACGCGGCGGCGGACGTGATGGTCCAGGGTCGCAAGATGGACCTGGCCGACCGGTATATCAATAACAAGGCGACCGAGTACCTGCTGCACGCGGACCGCATCGAGGAGGCGGACGCGACCATCGCGCTGTTCACGCGGCACGAGGGCGACCCGCAGCAGAACCTGTTCGACATGCAGTGCATGTGGTACGAGATCGAGTGCGGCCGCAGCCGGTTGCGCCAGGGCCAGCACGGCCTTGCGCTCAAGCGGTTCTTCGCGGTCGAGAAGCACTTTAACGACTTTGTCGAGGACCAGTTCGACTTCCACACGTACTGCATCCGCAAGATGACGCTGCGTGCGTACCTGCAGATGCTGCGGCTGTGCGACGGCATCTACGGCCACGAGTTCTTCGTCAAGGCGGCGCACGGCGCGATCGACACGTACCTGGCGCTGGCGGACCGCGCGGCGGCCGCGGCGGCGACGGCCAACGGCGCGAACGGCTCGTCCGGCATGTCGGCGGCCGACAAGAAGAAGGCCAAGCGCGCGCAGGCCAAGGCTCGCAAGGCCGAGTTCAAGAAGCGCGAGGAGGAGGAGCTGCGCGCCAAGCAGCAGAAGGAGGCGGAGGAGAAGGAGCGCGAGGCGGCCAAGAACGGCAAGAAAAGCTCGAGCGCCATGCGCCACAAGGAGCCGCCCAAGGACGCGGACCCGCTGGGCGAGGAGCTCGCCAAGAAGCCCGCGCTGGACGAGGCCTGGCGCTTCGTGTCGGTGCTGCAGAAGCACGCGCCGAGGGACGTGCAGACGCACCTCGCGGCCTTCGACACGGCGTTTCGCAAGAAGAAGCTGCTGCTGTGTCTGCAGGCGCTGCTGCGCGCCAAGGCGCTGGTCGCGCCGGGCTCGCCGGCCGCTGCGCAGGTCGCCGAGCGTCGCGCGCGCTTTCAGGAGGAGGCCAAGGGCGTGACAAACGCCGTGGTCAAGCAGGTCATCGAGGCCAACCAGGCCGCGCTGGCTTGAGCTCCTTGGCTCCTGAGCTCGAGCGCCTCGCGCGTGGGGCCGCGCGGCTCGAGCGGGGCCGCGAAGGAGCAGGGAGGAGGTGGTAGACGCATGGAGAGTAGACGTTCCCTGCTGCAAGTACTAGACTGCGCGCTCGCGGGGTACGCTTGACCGTGTTGCCGTTCTCGAAATCGCCATTTTGATGCGTTGTGAAACGCGAACTATCGTACTTGATTGGCTAATATCCGTCCGACAGCAATGGACAATAATCGCGCTTTTCCATTTCGCCCGAGATATGCGGCGCGGATGGAGGCGCGCGCCGATGCCGCCGAGGCGCCGCCCGCAGCTCGCGCACGCGCGCTCCAATGGCCCTCGGCCGCGCCGCAAGCTGTACCTGATCGCTGGTGAGCCGTCGGGCGACGCGATCGGCGCCAAGGTGCTCGCGGCGCTCGCGCGGAGGCGCCATGCCGGCGATCCGCGCGCGCAGCGCATTGATGTGCGCGGCGTCGGCGGGTGCGTTGCTAGTCTGCGCGCTGCGAGGCGCCAGCAGCTGCCGTGTTCCTGGCGCTCACTCGCCTGCAACTCTCTTGTGCGCGCAGTCCGCTCATGTGCGCGGCGGGGGCGTTCGAGTCGCTCTTCCCGATGCGGGAGCTCTCGGTCATGGGGCTCGTCGAGCTACTCCCGCACGCGCTCCGGCTCCGGGTGCGAGCGTGCTTGGGACCGCGCGGTCGCCGCTTCCGAACATGCGCTAACATGATGCCGCTGGCGTGTTCCGACCGCCACTAGCGCCGGCTTGGAGACACGGTGCGCGACATCCGCGCCTTCCAGCCGGACGTGGTGCTCTCCATCGACTCCAAGGGCTTCACCTTCCGCGTGCTGCGCGCGCTGCAGGCCGACCCCACGACCTGCGATGCCATCACGCGCATGCACTACGTGGCGCCGTCCGCGTGGGCGTACCGGCACCGGCGCAGGCAGCAGAGCTTCGCGGATATGTCCACCCTCCTGGATGCCATGTTCGCCATCCTGCCGTTCGAGGAGCGGATTTTCAACGCGCCGAGCGACTCGGAGGCGCGTAAGTGGTGTCACTTCGTCGGGCACCCGGCCGTCGAGGACTTCCTCGAGCTACACGGCGCCTTTAGCGGGCGTCACGTCGACGTCGAGACGTCCGATAAGGGCGAACTGGACCTTGGCGCTCGCTTCGGACACGACGCGCTGCTGGATGTCGACACCTACGGCGCTGGACAGCTCGCGGCTCGAGCGACATGGGTGCGCTCGCTGCTGTCGGCGAGTTCCGACGTCCGACGGACCCGCGCCGCCCTCGCAGTCTCTCCGGATGCGTTTGTAATCTGCGCGCTTGTGGGAAGGTAAGCACACAGCGTTGCATTCACGTCGGAACTTCTACTCGTACTGACGGAACGTGTCGGCACGGTGCTGCGGCCGCTTGCGGCAGCCGGCAGCACGAGGTGCGAACGACAATCCGGCTCGTCATCGACGCTATCGAGGCGCTTGCCAACGACCCGGCAAGCGCCAGCGAGGTGAGTAGATGCGAGTCAAACGCCTGAGCGACCAGCGCGCTCACGTCTGCGTGTGGTCCCCAGGTGCACGTGGTGTTCCCGACCGTAGAGACGGTCGAGAGTGAGGTCAAGGCGCAGCTGGCAGACGTCGCGCCGTCGTTCAAGTGGAGCGTCTGCTGCGGCCTGAGCGTTTGGGAGCGGTCGAGACTCTTCCAGGTGCGCGGGGCGAGTGGAATTCGCCCCCAGATCTGGCTCGGATTTGTTCGTGACGGCACTCTCCGTGATGCCCACAGTGCTCGGACGTCGCGGTCGCGGTCTCGGGCACTGTTGTCCTCGAGACGGTGCTGGCGAACCTGCCGACGGTCGCCATCTACCGCGCCAACTGCGTGACCGAGTGGATCGCCAAGCGCCTCGCCGCCGTGCGATTCGTCTCCCTCCCGAACCTGCTGCTGGGCAGGTAGGTCTATTCGCATGCACCAAGCAGCTGGCTCCATGGAGACTCACGGACTCGGTGAGTGCGGCAGGCAGGTCGTCCCCGAGCTGCTCTTCCGGGACTGCACTGCTGCGAATATCACGCAGGCCATCCGGTGCGTTGACGAGCATCAAACGCTGGCGTTGGGCAGAGAACGCAACTGACACAGCACTCGCTCGTGTGCGCACCGCTGGGCTGTCAAGGCGGCTGCAAGCCGCTGGACGCGGCGACACCTCCGACCTGGCGGTCGCAGTCAGCACTCTCGTGCAATGGGAGAGCAGCAGTGAGGCTGGCGCGACGGACGTTCCGCTGCGCGCGAGCGACCTAGTGGTGGAGCACATTCTCAGCGCGCTCGACAAGAAGTGAACGTGTTCCGAGTAGGAATTAACCGACGTATATGCCGAAGGCACTGGTCGTCGCGAAACACACAGCTCGTAGGCTCACGACTCGGAGACTCAGAGCTTGGAGTACTTGGCGATATCCGAGGCGGCGTACGCCTGCTCCCAATGCTGGCCGTCGAAGTGCTTGGTCGTGACGCTCTCGACCGTCGCGGGGTCGACGCAGTTGACCGTCACAGCGACGCCGTCCGGGTTGCTGCGCGGGATGTAGAAGGCCTGGACGCCGCACGTTTTGCAGAACAAGTGCTTGGCGCGGCGGGTGTTGAATGTGTACAACGTGAGCGCGTCGTGGCCTGAGAGCAGGCGGAAGCGTGCGGCCGGCACGATCGCGTGCCCGTTCTGCTTCTTGTGGCACACGGAGCAGTTGCAAACCGTGCGCACGAGCACCGGCGCGGCCTCAAACTCGAACGTCACCGCGCCGCAGTGGCACGAGCCTCGGTGCGTCACGAGCGCCGCGCTCGGGGCATCGTCAGTCGCCATGCCGTCGTCGTTCTGCGCTGCCGCGATGGTCTGCTGGAGAAAACTTGCCACCTGGGGCTTGGGAGGCGATCACTTCGAACGTTTGACAGAGTGCTGGTCTTGCGAGAATGACAGTTTGTAAGTCCTTGAAAGGCATCACGCAATCTCATTTGTGGGTAGGTAGTTGATTATACCATTGATTTAGAACCTTACACATTTCAAGGGAAAGGCGGATTCTTGACTCACTCTTTCACTTTGGGTTTGCATGGTTCCATCGGAGTGATGGTGCGAGTGGATCACTTCAACGCGGTCAAGCGCTGCGCCATTCACACAACTGCGTCTCCGCTATAGATAGCGATCTATAAATACCGGTCGCTGCGGCTGACAAGACCATCTTCTCGGCTCCTTAGCTCCCTCCCGTCCCGCAAACGCCGTCTACACTGTCGACGCCGAGCCGGCCGCATCCAAGAGCAGGCAGCACACCAGCAAGTAGCGAGCCGATCGTCACTCAATGGTCAAGTGGGCTATTGGGACGTATGCCCGACTGCGGCCGCCTCGACGCGGCCATGACTGTGCCAAGTTTCTGCTCGGTGCGTCGCGACCGCCAGAGCGCTCTGTGCGGCACGGCCGAGTCGCGCCGAGTCCTGACGCTCTCTCCGCCTTGCACCGATAGAAAAGCTTGGCGATGACAAGGACCCGACTGCCGCGATCGTCTTCCCTCCGCCGGACGAGGACGACGAGAGGCTGCAAATGAAACAGCGCGAGGAGCTCGAGTTCCACTTCAAGGACATCTTTGACCCTGGCGTCTCCCAGGAACAGGTCTTCAACGATGTCTGCCGGGTAGGTGTCCGCCGCGATGGCCGCGCGGCCACCCTCGCCCGCGCGCTCACCGTCGAGAGGTGCATGCAGGACATCGTCTACAGCGCGCTCGACGGATACAACGGCACGATCCTGGCCTACGGGCAGACGGGATCGGGCAAGACGTACACGATCACGGGTGGAGAGCATTACGCGGACCGCGGCATCATTCCGCGCGTGCTGTCGACCATCTTCGAGGAGTTCGAGCAGCGCGTCCACATGCGCTATTCGTGCTACATCTCCTTCCTCGAGATCTACAACGAGAGTGTCTACGATCTGCTCGACCGGTCGGTGGCCTTGACAGCTCATGAGAGAGAGGGAGAGAGGGAGAGAGAGGGAGAGAGACGCCGTGCGTGGCATTGACGATTGATTGACTGCATTATTTTGGATGCTCCACGAAGCTCTCACACGGACCGACCGATCGAGGAGTGGCCGAAGGTGCAGCTCATGGACGACGAGGATGGAGATATGCACTTCCGTAACCTCGGGTACGTTGGCGACTCGTGAGGATCTCGTGGCGGCGATGCCATCGCTTAGACGTCGTGGTTTGCACCAGTGTGTACGAGGCGATCTCGGAGGAAGAAGCGCTCAACCTGCTCTTTCTCGGCAACATGAACCGCGTCACGAGCGACACGCCGATGAACCAGGTGGGTTTGATCTCGAGGAGCATGATGAGCATAGGAGGAGGCGTGGATAGTGACTGAGGATGCTGCTGGGCAGGCTTCATCGCGCTCGCACTCGATCTTCAGCGTCATGATTGAGGCACGACAGCCTGACTCGGACATGATCGTCACGTCCAAGCTCCACCTCGTGGACCTCGCGGGGTCCGAACGCGTCTACAAGCGCGAGGGTACGCAGCGAATGCGCTCCGAGGGGAAGCACATCAACCTGTCGCTCCACCACCTCGAGCAGGTACACGTGTGACAAGCGCTAGCAACAGCCTGGCTTGCTCATTGACACCACGATATGCGTCCAGGTCATCCTCTCGCTTCGGACACGGCGCAACAGCGTGGCCAAGGGGTATCACGTCCCGTACCGCAACTCGATGCTCACGTCCGTGCTGCGCGGCAGTCTCGGTGGCAACTGCAAGTCAGTGTTCATCGCAACGCTCAACCCGGAGGCCGACTTTGTCGACGAGTCCATCTCGACGTGCCGCTTCATGCAGCGTTGCTCCGAGGTAATCGATCGATGAACGCATATTGCGGCGTGCTGAAGATCTGACAGCAGCTTCCACTCTCTAGGTCACGGTTGATGTCGCTGTGAATGCCGAGGTGGACACGGAGAAGCGACTAGAGGCGCTGGAAAAGACCAATGCGAAGCTTGAAACGACCAACTCCGACCTCCAGGCGCGCGTCGTACAGCTTGAGAAGGACCTGCAGACTCAAGAGGCCGCGATGGTCAGGCAGGGTCAGCAGTGGGAGGCGCATGTGCAGCAAGTCCAGCGAGAGGCAGACGACGCAGTCGAGGCCGTCAAGCGCGAGGCAGTCAAAGCTGTCGTACCTGTCGACTGGATCCAGTGTGAACTCCTCGTTGAGAGACTTGTCCGTATCGGCAAGCTCCCGCGCCACAGGCTCTCCATCTGCTCTCGAGACGCGGTCTCTCCTACTACTGGAAGTGGCGAGAGTGACGAGGAACTAGCCCGTGGTCTTCGGCTGATGGAAAAAGTGACGAGTGAAATCCGCGAACTGGGGCTCGAAGTTGCGCTCGGGTGCCTTGCAGTCATGCGAGAGAGTGCGATCTCGGCGTCAGGCTCTCTGGCGGAGCTGCAAGAAGTCTCGCGCAAGCAGCAAGCAGTGCTAGACCACCTCGAGAAGCGGCTGCAGGACCAACGGGTCGAGAACGACCAGTTGCGAGCACAGGCACAGCGAACGGCATGGATCAGAGGGTCCTCCGCGGCTCGGACCGAGTCCTCCTCCTCTTCAGTCCGACACTGGGAAGACGCGGACGGCATTACGATAATCCCACGCTCCAAGTCTCACTCAGGAGCTGGCGGCGCGAGCTCCACGCCCCCATCCGACACGGGCGATCACCGCCGGCGCCTGTCCCAGGCAAGCTCGGGTTCGAGGGCAAGGAGTGTAGCCGACGATGGTTCAAGGCAGTCGCGAGCCATGGGGACGGAGAGCGATAGCGAGATTGACAACGAGAGCGAGGCCAACTCCGAGTCCCATGGACTCCGCGCACACTCATCTTCGTCGTCGATCCACCGGCACAAGTCACTTCCGCAAGGAATCGCATTCGAGAGCGACCACGACACTACATCGCTCTCTCGACGAAGCGCAAGAAAGCAGGACGGTGTTCGCCGGTCAGTGCCTGTCAGTTCTCCTGGCGCCGTCGCCACCGTCCCGCCATCAGCATTGACGAAGCTGCTCCAACACCAAGGGAGTGGTAGCAGCACCCTCGGAAGCGCCGGCAGGCTGAGCAACGACCTGATCCGCAGACGCTTGGGGCTGCTGCAGAGTGGCAGCCTGTTCGTCAAGTACGGCCGGCTCGGCAAGCCGCACGTGCGCTTCGTCTGGTGCTCCGCTGACCTCGAGCATCTGCACTATCGGGCGGTGCGCAGCTCGGTACCCAAGGCTTCAATCGCCACGCGCACCATTTCCCGCGTGTTCGTCGGGCAGGCGACGCGCGTGTTCGAGCGCGCCAAGCAGGACGCGCGAGCGCCGTTTTGCTTCTCCATCGAATACGAAGACGCGCGCACGCTGGATCTCGAGGTGGCGGACAGCGGGGAGCCTGTTGAGCTCAAGATGGTCAAGCGTGGAGAGTGGGTCGAGGCGCTGCAGCTGCTCGCGCAACTCCAGCACGAGGCGACCATATCGGCACTGGCCGCCAGCGCCATCCAACCGCTCCATCCGCTCGGGATTTTGATGACTCCGGCTAGCGGCGCCGGCGTCGCGACGCCTTCGGCACTATCGGCTGAACTGGGAGGCTGATCGACGCCGCCTCGCTGCATTTCCATCTTGGACCGAACCTCTGGACGTTGCTCACTTTGGCGCTTGTCGAACGAAATGGGGTACTCGATTGATCCCAATCGAAAGCCATCGACTCTTCTGTCGCCCCGATCAACACCGTGTCCGCTCGTTGTCTCGAGGCGTTGAGCATTGAAACAGCACCTTATGCTTGCTACTTGCACGCGGATATTAGCTACTTCAGCGCCTCGTGCGCGTACCAGAGCACAGGCTCATCGCTCGGATCTATACAAGTGATGTATTCATCGCGTCTCGCTGCTGTATCCTCCTTACCCAATGCAATCTCGTCCAGTTGCTACCACCCGTACACCTCTCACGCCTGAGCTCGCACAGGGAGCGATGCCGTCGCCTCCACTACCGCCGATGGAGCTCCTTCGCCCGTTGGCGATAGCTCCACCACCTCTACAGTCACGTGGACGTCTTCCTCGTCCGCGGCGGCATCGTCAGTCGCACTCTCCTCGCGCTGGAGCTCCGCCACCTTGAGATCTCGGTGAAACGACTGGATCTTGAGCATCGCTTCCTCTTTGGACACGACCGAGAGCTTCGCCGCCTCCTCCTCCTGCCGCGCGTTCTCCGCGCGCAGGGTTGCAAGGCTGGGGTCGACTTCCAGCGCCGACCCCGCGCTGTGACGCTGCTCGGGCTTGCCCTTGCCGAACTCAATGATGCGCAACGAGGCCGTTCGCTCCGCGACCGAGCGCCGGCGAGACGGCGACGGTGGAGGGAACGCAGGGGATGAAGCGCGCGTTGCGCGAGCCGTGCACGCGGTCGCCTTGCTCCTCTTCGTCGTGCGAGAGAAGCGCGTGCGGAGCTACGAGACAACAAGTCAGTCCCGTGAGCTTCGAAGCTTCAGAGTGGTGGGCGAGCAATGGCGCCAGCGCACCTTCATCATCTTGGTGAAGTCTTCGAAACCCACTTTCCCGTCCTTGTCGGCATCGAACCGCTTGATCATTTCGTAGCACGCTGGCGCGTCGAAGTGGCTGCCAAGGAGCTCTGCCATCGTACCACAGCAATCAGATCAGCCTCGTTCGCAGTCCTAACGCGGTTGATCGCCGACATACCCTTGAGATCCTCTGGGGTGATTCCGTCGCGGTCGTTTCGGTCCAGGATCTCGAACGCCGCGCGCAGATACACCTCGTTGGCTGCGTCCTCGGGACTCAGCGTGGCGGCCACGAACTCCAGGAGGTTCACTCCGCTCTCGTGTTGTTGGTCAAGTCTGCACATCGTCGTGAACGAGCTCAGCCTGGAAGCAGCACTAACGAATGACATGCAGACCAGAAGGAGCGACGTACGACTGGTAGATCTTTTCCATGTCGAGCGAGAATCGCTGGAGCGCTGGCGCTGTCTGCAGCTCCTGCAACGTCAGAATCCCATTCTACCGTCGAGAGCACCACGCAAGTGATTGTCAGCCGGGTGATGACATGCTCGAGTCGAATAGGACGCCACGGAAACTCACGTGGGCAACGTTGAGCTCGTTGTACACGTCCGAGTGCTTGCGGATGCGAAGCGACGGGATGCAGAAAGCCAGGGCAACAAGGGCGGCGCGTTGGAAGGGTGTGTACCCGCCGAAAGCCTTGACTCGCGGCACGAACACGTCGTACCTGCGCGTGGAGATCCCGTCAGAGCCAGCAACAGGTGTCTACACGCTGTCGCGTTTGCCTCGGAGCGAGCGGACTTACACTTCGGGCAGGATGGGGCGGTCCCGCGACTTGATCCACGGATGGGAGAGCAACTGGGACGCCGTGAACCTCGACGCCGGATCCGACTGTACAGGACCGCACGGGGGTTAGTCAGTCAGCGATTGCGCGTCCAAATGGAGCGGAAGCGTACCGTGAGCAGCTTCTTGATCAGTGTTTTGGCCTCCGCCGACACGTTGGCCCATACTGGCTCCGTGAAGGTGACCTTGGCCTCGAAGATGCGCTCGATGAGTTCATCCTCCGTCGACCCATGGAATGGCGGCGTGTTGCTCAGCAGCATGTACTGAGTTCACCACATGCACTTAGTGTTGCTGGCGCAGTGGCGGCGCTGCGAGTCGCAATCTTGACGCACCATAATGACCCCAAGACTCCACAGGTCGCACGCGTTGGTATAGTTCCCTTCGAGCACCTCTGGCTGCGAGAAAAGAGGGACGTTGAGAGATCAGCTGCCATGCGCAACCATACTCCAGGTCGTGGATCGAGCTCCAAATCGGCAGCGAAGACTTACCGCCATGTAGACAACCGAGCCGAGGACTTTGCGCATCGTGACGCCCATTCGGAACAACGTGCTCGCCCCAAAGCTGTGAATACGCAGCAGTGTTGAGGAGATCGTGCGTCAATGAACAGCGACAGCCGGGAGTCCACCAAAGGTACTACTCACTCGCAGAGCTTGATCGTGCCGCCGAGCTCCTCGCCTTCGACGAGAATATTCTCGAGTTTGAGGTCTCGATGCTGTAGTACGCACCCGATGCAAGCCAAACTCACACGTCAGCTCTCCTGGCAGGGATCTCTCATAGACGGGCGATCCTGCTGTTCGCACGTACGCAAATGAACCGCGAGTGAAGATACTGAACGACTGAGGCAAGGTGATGCACGATCTCTTTGGCCACTTCCTCCGGGAACTCGCCTCCTGCGTCACCACACACCGCGTTTGCAGCAAGTGAGTTCTTCCGCCGGATGTCAGCAAGCGGCACCAAACCTGCAAGACGCCGTACCGCGAGCCTTGACTTTGTCGAGCAGCTACAGGCGCGGGAGCAGCATATGCGGTTGTTAGAGAGACAAAGAGACCGCGAGCAGTGAGGGCGGCGCTTACGGTGCCGCCAGTCGCAAGCTCCATGATAATATAGAAGTGCTGCGCGTCCTCGTAGGTCTCGAGCATGCGCACGATGTTGGGGTGATGCAGTCCGCGAAGAATGTCCATCTCCTTCTCGAACTCGTGGCGCTTGTGCCCCGAGTCGAATGTGACTGTCTTCATGGCGTACATCTTCTTGGTCTTCTTGTGCTGCACCTTCTCCACGATCCCGAACGCTCCTTTGCCCAGCTCGCACAGCACTGTGTACACGTCGGTTGCCGGCACCTTCTGGTGGATGCACAGGTTGCGCTGGAAGAGGTTGGGCACCGAGAGCTCGGTCGAGTTCATGCACCCCATGATTGTCTAGCAGAGTCTGGTCGACCGCCCCCACTGTTCGAGTCGCTTCAGACCTTGGACGCTGCGGAGCTGGACTGCCGTGAACCTTGAGCGCTAGAGCTGCGAGTGTGGAGCTGCTGGTGCGATATGTGGGCTCGAAAATCAGCCAAGAGCACGCTTGGAGAGGGGAGAAGCGGGCGAAAGCGCGAAGATGCAACGGCACCACGACCTATTTATATAGCGCAGTCGACTCTGAGCAGCGGCGACACCTTTATCATGCAGCTTTGTGAGACTTCACACCACAGGATACTGTGCCATCCAATGCAAAGTCGTATTTTTATGGGGCGTCACTCCTTGCGACAGTGCTTTGTCTCGTGCGAATGCCGAGGAAGCCGTCGTCCTTGGAGCAGAAGTCCCGTCATGCTGACCCCCGTTGTGCTTGTGAAAGGAGCCGGCTGTCAGCAATGACTCTGCTATCACACAAATCTGTGCTCGCTTGACTCGGTGGTCTAGTGCGCTCGATACTTGAGAAGGAGCGGTGCG
>JAADYC010000314.1:0-24704 GCA_023338135.1 Phytopythium kandeliae | reverse complement strand
ACCCTGGCTTCGGTTACGGCGGCTTTGGCTGGCGTGGTTTTGGTTGGGGATGGTAATCAGCTCTCTTCGAACCGTCTCAACGACAGCCAAGTGCGTGATCGGATTGGCGAGGACGGTCTGAAGTAGCTGTCGCGTTGGTGGTATTGCGAAGGAGCGAGTGAGAGAGCGAGAGAGCGAGAGAGCGAGAGAAAGAGAAAGTGAGAGAGAGAGAAAGTGAGAGAGAGAGAAAGAGAGAGTTATGTTCGCGTCAATACAGCGAGGATGTGTCCTCGCTCCATCTTTCGTCTCGCTGCTAGCGATATTGTTCTAGTCGCACGGGGAATTGCGTCATAATATTCTGCTTGCTTGGCTCGGGACTGTATGGTGGAGCAGCTCCTTCGACGTATAAACCGACCAAGTTGGAATCGGGAACTACCGTCAGAGTGACGTAAATTTCTCATCTTAGCTGTGCCCCAACATTCAATCACTCGTCCGTTTAGATCTCGGCTATTAGAGTCGGTGTGTTCGAACCAACGGTACCAACAGGATCCGGTTGGACTTACACACTGATGGAGCCGAGCTGCTGAAGGAAGGCTTCCGGGTTGAGCAGCTCTGTGGTGCCGTACCACACAGACCGCGGAGGCTGCTGAGCCTTGGCGTAGGCGAGGAGGTTCTGGTACTCGTTGTAGTTGCCGCCACCGATCATAAATACCATCGCCTCGCGGAACGGAGTCCTCTGTCTCGGTACATCGCCGTTGGCACGGATCTATACCACATCGTATCACACGGACATTCGTTAGTGCAGGAGTCAACTGGTGCAGAAGTTCGTTTCGACGCATACCTTGGGGTCCAGATACAGAAAACTGTCGTCTTCTGTGTTGGGACGCATCTCGCAAATGGCGTCAGCGACTCGCGTGACGTGCAGCTTTTTGTTCTCCGGCAAAAAGTTCTTGACGCTGGCAGCAGCCTGCGCCAAGAAACCCTGGGCTAGACCCTTGAACTTGCTCATGTTCACGCCAGAGCCGTTCTCTTGCGCGGCGCCGTCGCTAAGCAGCGAGCTGCCGACGCTCGCGCGCTTCTGGAACGCTGTGTGCTTCTTGATAAACTTCCAAGCCTGCGTGAACGGGTCTGGCTGCCCTGCCGACTCTGCGAGCTGCTTGTACGCGCTCTCAAACTCGCCAATCTCTGCGCTCGTGGCACCGCTCGACAGGTAGTAAATCATGAGCAGACGCATCTTGTCAGCGAGTGTACCCATCTCGCGATTCGACAGCAGCTGCAGCAGCTCGTTCTTGTCGACATGCGATCCGTCAATGAGCTTCTGCTCAATCATTGAGTACGACGGGATGTGACGTGACGTGACGCTCTC
Source organism: Phytopythium kandeliae (assembly GCA_023338135.1). Classification (NCBI taxonomy): domain Eukaryota; phylum Oomycota; class Peronosporomycetes; order Pythiales; family Pythiaceae; genus Phytopythium; species Phytopythium kandeliae. The sequence goes on along the minus strand of JAADYC010000314.1, from coordinate 23,359 downwards.
AAAAGCTGCGTGGAAAATGTTGGTGTGCACTTCCAACATCTTCTTCTTCTCAACCAGCGCTGGAAGCGTATCGACGGCAGCCACGAGGTCCTTGGTCCCGTTTAGAAGTGTGTCGTTCCCACCAGTCTGTTGCGCATCATATTTCATCAGAAGTAGCTCGATTCATTGCACCTCGAGATCAGAACGGTAGAAACGTACCCGCGCTCGGATTTCCTCTTCTTTTCGCGTCACGACCTTCATCTCTTCCTCGTTTGCGTCGATAGCGTCTGGGAACAAACTTCCCGCGTGGGTTTCAAAAAACTTGTCGCTTGTCACGTCCAGGTCGTAAGTTCTCTCCGTCTGGCGCTCCGGAGTAGGCGCGGCTCCATCTTCGCCGTTTGAGGTCTTCACTGCGACCTTAACCCGATTCATCTGGATCTTCAGTAGGTCATCAACCAGCGCCTGGTACGTCGACGGGTGGTGCAGACTCGACGCGAGATCTTCGTTGCGATCCATGATGATCAGAACAGGTCGCTAAGAGAGCGAAGCAGGATAGCGCACGCAGTCAGAGGAATCAAGACAATCTCCTCTTCTACAATCGATCGCTCAACGCCTTGGCATACCTGGAAGTTGGACGACGTGTCGTTGAAGACCCCGTTCCTGGCGTTCTAGAGCGTGATCGCAACGCGCGAGCAGTCAGTTTACAACAGCTCTGCAAGTAAACATGCATATTTGACTTGAAGTCTCGAAATGACAGCGATATACGCACCAGGTGCTCGCGAATCATGTTGTTGAGCTGCTCGGCCACCATACGCGACGGCCCGTCATTGTTGGGACACCGGATCACGGGTATTCTGCCGGCCGTAACGAGCACAGAGAAGAGCCCCTTGACGATGCCCGTCATGCTCTGCTCAATCTGCGCGTCCGCCAGGCTCGGGTCGTTGTACGCGCGGTAGCTCTCGTGCAGGTTCAGCGAGAAGAGCGTCGGCTCCAGCGACACAAAGTTCGTGTACTGGTCGTACACCTTGGAGATCTGTTCCCGACAGGCAGAGAGCGATCGGTAAGTTGCGTCTCTGTATGCCCAGAGCCATCCGGTCGGCGCGCGCGTTGCCTCACCATGCTGGTGCAGCCAGCCTGAACGGACTGGCGCGCGAGCAGCTCGAGCGCCTCGCGACTCAGCGGGTACGCAAAGTTCAGATGCACGGCGCTGTAGAGCTCCTTGGTGCAGTCGACAACGATGCGCTCGATATTCTCACGCGTCGGCTCGACGAAGTAGATGGCCGGCACGTCCGGGATGGCGTCGCGCTCGGTGTCAATGAGCATGTGCAGAGTCACACCCTTCTTGCGCAGCTCGTGCAGCTTGAGGATCGGAGAGATGATGTCACGGCAGAAGCGGTCGTACACGAGCACCTTCCATTGGTTGCCCCACCGGTCCCTGCGCGCATGAATGAGCATGCATACAGATACCGGGTACAGAGGGGTCAGCGCTGTACTGAGCGCGCTATCACACGATCCACCCTTCCAGTGTCAGCCCACCCCGAGTCAGTGGAAGCGTCTCCCAGGCCCGCGCCATTCTCAGCGTTGAAGTCCAGCATGCGGAGCAGGTTCGCTGCGCGACGCGATCAAGATGCGGCGGCGTGACCGACCACGTGTCAGCGCGAGAACGGGTGGAGCAAGACAGCGCGGCGCGCGCACCTCTCTGCTTCTCCTGGAGCGACTGCGCGGCCGCGATCATCATCTTGTCGCTCGTCCTCTGCACGCACTCGCGGCCCTGTGCTCCGTTCACTTCCGCTCCGCGTCCGTCGAGCCGACGCCGATCGCCACTGTCCTCGTCGAGATCGAGAGAGCTTCGAGGCGAGAAGGTGAACCGTTTGAGCGGCAAGCACCCCCTTCGCACCTTATACTTCGTCTAAAGTACGAATATCGGAGGCGCTCTATTGAGAGCAATGACCGCTCCAGCAGCCGCGTCGGTTCGAGGTCAAGCGGCTCCGCATGCGCCAAGCTGTTGTTGCCGACGACTTTCGTCCAAGACACGGCGCGTATTGAGCGAGACTCAGGCTCCATGAGCGCGACGTTCGAGGTGGACAATGCGTACCTGCGGCAGACGGTGGCGGCTCCGCTGACCGAGGCGTTGGCGCACCTGGCGGTCGCGCAACCTGAGGATCCGGTCGAATTCCTTGGCAACTACTTGCTCAAGTACGTCGACAACCAGCTCGAGAAGGAGCGAGTGCCGCATCAGCAACACCCAGAGGCGATGCGAGAGAGTGCCTTCAGCCAGGCTCCTCCTTCTGGGTCCGCAGAAGACGGCGCGCTCGCGCTGCTGCTCGCGGAAGAAGGTAACCTTCCACTGTTGTTGCAGAGCGAGTCAACCGTCCCGCGACTGCTGCAGCGATACACTGAGTGGTTGTGCTCAGCACTCGGAGCGGAGGAAGCATATGTTGGACGCAAAGGAGCGGACGCAGCGGGCTCCCCTGTGATTCACTTCATTGCGAGCTCGCGAGGCGCGGACTCGGTCTCGATGGACAAGACGGTGACGGAGGAGAAGGGCGTCACCTTCGACGTGTTCAAGGAGGTCGAGGCGGACCCAGAAGCAGTAGATGCGGACGGAAACCCGCTTCCGCCATCACTTCCCAAGTTTCTGCACGTGGAGAATGTTCTGCGGGAACCGAGAATGAAGTTCTTCGGCGTGCCCAAGCTCGGCGCGCTCCTGACGCGAGCGGTGCAGTACAAGCACTACCTGCACGCGGATGCGGTGAATGAAGGCAGCCCAGAGGAGCCGAATATGCTGGACCAGTGGCTAGTTGTCTCTGTCGACACGATGGGTCAGGCGCGCGCATTCTCCGAGCATGAGATTGACTCGTTCCAGCGTACCACGGCGGTGTTCGCAGCAGCTGTCGAGCAATTGGAGCGCGGTCTGTTCACGAAGGAGCGCGAGAGACTAGCGGGAACGGAAGACATACAACTGAAGGATTTCCAGACAGCATGGAGCGGACAGATTGCCGGCCGCGAAGAGACCATGGCGGCGCTGCTCGAGGGTATCACTGACGAGCATGAGCGGCCGCTTAAGGAGGCCGAGCAGCGACTCGCATACCTGACGGAGCTGATGGTGTCGTTCGCGCCAACGCTTGCCCTCGCATCGGCGCGAGTTATCCCATTCAAAGCCCCAGCAGTGTCCGCCTTGGCCGCGGCTCTCGAGCTGCTTGGGCACGCCCGCAGCGCATTGCTCAATCCTGTGACCAGAACCCCGTCGTGGGAACGACTCGCGCCTTTGTTTCAAGAAGAAACGCTGGTGGCAGCCTTGTCGAATTTCCCGGTACAGAACCCACCCGTCCCGTCGACTGTCAAACAAACCCTCGGCGAAACGAGCAAGGGAGATGTTGAGGCGTCGAGTGCCATCGCCGCGAGCTTCTTCACATGGACCCAGGCAGCGACAACCCTCCGCGAGCAATTGGACGCAGCAGAGGAGCGTGAGCGCGAGAGGCAGCGACAACTCGAGGAGGAGGCGACAGCGGCGGGGGAGGCGGCTGAGGACTGAGACATGGTACCGCCACGGTGAGCGACATGAGAGAAATGCGCCGTTGCCAGGAATGCATATGCCTAGGTAACTCCAACTACATTTGCTCCTCTTGAAGAGGTTCCTCGACTGCATCATCCGCTCTGCTTGTCACCGCGATGCTGGTGTATCTGTGTCTTACTCCTCTAGATGCGGGCTTCTTTGGATTGTTTGCCTTGCGTTCGCGAGTCCAAGTGTGTAGACTTAGCATGAACGCGTCGTGTTCGCGTCGTCGGCGCTCCACTTCTCGCTGCTTCGCAATTGGCAACTTGATCGCGATCTGTTCGTTTACTTTCGCCGCTTCTTGCTGCGCGCTTGTGATCAACTGATGCTCGTACCTCCGTCGGGTTTCCTTCGACGCCTGAGCGAGCAGGGTCATGTCTCTAATGCAATATGCGGCGTCGACTTTGGCTCGGAAGGCGTTGCTTTCCTGAATCGCTTGCTCCGCTCGAGAGTTGCGCTGGCTACGTACACGCTCTTCAGCTGCCGCATCGCTGAGCTCAGAGCTCTCTCCGCTCTTTCCTCTCTCTCCGCTATGCTCATGGAACGCGATCACATGACCAAGGTGCCGGAACTCGTAGTAGTAATGCAGCACCAGTCGGCAGTAGCGCTCCTTCCACTTGTCCTCACCCATTTTAGCTCGCACCGCTGCCACAAACTCATTTCCCGAGATTTGCGGCAGCAAAGGATCGACGTCGTTGCGAATAGGTGAGTCGGTAGTGACGACAGACACAGCCTCTTGACCATAGTCTTGCTTTTCTGCTAATGCTTCTCGCCACACCTCGACCATGAAGGGGTACCAGTTGGCGCAGTCTCGAGTCCAGTCCTTGGCCTCTGCGGGGGTGAACCCGCTCGAGAACGCCGTCGAAAATTGATCACGCAGCTCCCACTTGGAACTCCATTTCTCTGGGAGCCTCGTGAGAGGGTTCCCTTCGATCACGAGCACCTCGAGCTGGCTCAGCAGGCGCTCCGAGAACTCAAGCGGGAGCGCAGCCAATTTGTTCCCGTATAAGTCGAGCTTATGCAGACGAAGGCAGTTGCTGCCACTGCCCATTTCCCGTGGGAGTAGCGTAAGCTTGTTGCCTGAGATATTTAACACCTGCAGGTTCTCCAGCTCGTACACGCATGCGTCTAGCGATCGCAGCACGTTGCGCGACAGATCGAGGTATTCGAGAGCTTGAAGGCTTCGAACCGAAGGCGTCAACGGACTGGTAAGTTTGTTGTCGCTGCACGATAACAAAGTTAATCGCGTCCAGAGCACAATCGACTGCGGGAGTTGCTGGAGCCGGTTGTGTGAGAGATTGCAGTGCTCGAGAGAAGCTAGACACCCGATCTCATCCGGGAGATGTTCAATGGCGTTCCAAGACAGATCGAGCGTCCGCAGGTTGACCAGAGCCCCGAGCTCCAATGGCACGGTTGCCAAGCGGTTGTTCGACACTTTCAATGACAAGAGCGACGTCAGCAGTCCAATCGTCACGGGCAACTCCATCAGCTTGTTGCGCGACAGTACGAGTGCCTCCAGCGCTGCCATTCTCTCGCTGAAGACACCTCGCGGCAGCTTCTCGATCTGATTGCGCTCGCAGTCGAGCTCGACAAGGTTCGGCAGATCTCCGAGAGTGCTGGGGAGTGCTAGGAGTGCATTGTCGCGCAGTACTAAGTACCGGAGCTGGTCGATCTGGCCAATACTTTCGGGCAGAGAGACGAGCGCATTGAACGAAAGGTCGACGCGTCCCAGAGAGCTTAGCGAGCGGCCGAAGACGCCTCGACCAATGCGCCGGAGCTGTCCGCAGGAAGAACAATCCAGCACCACTAGCGACTGAAGCTGCTGCAAGCTGTTGGGGAGTCGCACCAGCTTTGCGTTGCCTTTCAACCCCAAGCGCTTGAGAGATGAGAGAGTACCAATCGCCTCGGTCAGGAGCTCAAGCGGCCCATTGCTCGACAGATCGAGTTCTTCCAGAGCCTCAAGTCCGCTGGCTTCGCACTCGTCGCCGAAACGCGAGAGACGGTTGAATGCCAGATCCAAGACCTTAAGCTTCTTCAGTTTGCGGATACCCAACGCCGGAAGCTCGCTGATCCGGTTACTTCGAGCGTTCAGCGTCGTCAGGTCGTTCGCTTCCCCGATCTCCATTGGTAGCATCCCAAGCAAGTTCTCGCTAACATCTAACGATTTCAGTAGAAAGAGGTGCGTGAAGATGGAGCCGGGGAGCGAAGTAAGCTCGTTTCTGCTCAGATCCAGCACCAGCACACTTGAGAGTGCTGAGAGAGCTTCACGACCGCGTGTCAGCGTCTCCGGTAGTACCTTCAACGCGCGGGATCTCAAGTCGACCACGTCTGCGCCACTCTTGGCCTTTTCCCGCCTCAAAGTCTCCGCCTTGGACGCCACGAGTTCGCGCGTGACCTGCATCTCAAGTTGCGCGCGGCGTTCAGCTTCTCGTTCCATCTTCTGCACTAACTTTCGCTCCTGCTTCACTTGCCGGTCCTTGATCACGCGCTCCTTCCGGCGCCGAATCTTGTCCTGCCGCTCGCGGATCGCCTCGTTCGTACGCGTCTCGGTTGCGGCCTGCCGGCGGTGTTTTGATAGAGCTCGTGCTGCTTCTTGCTCTGCATCACGGCGTCGCTTATCCATTTCAATCACCTCAGATTTCGCTTTGAGTGCCAGCTCGACTTCTTGTTGCTCTTGCTTGTCGATCAAGTCGAGCAATACCTGCTTGAGGTGCTCCGTTTCTTTCTTCTTCTTGGTCAATACGTGGCGCATTGATCGTCTCACAGTCACTTCCCGTGAAAGCTGGTGTGGAGTTATACCACGTTTACCCAACTCACAGCGAACGTCAATCTGGTTCACCCATGCGTGTTTGAATTGCGCAAGAGTCATGAGCGCGGGAGACACAGGAAAGTGCGCGCGTACGCTGTCCGCCTGTTTGGGAGTGGACCGCAGCACACCTAGCAATTCGATGGCGCGCTCGTATTCGAACAGGTTGAGCATCCCATCGTGATCGCCATCCAGCTGATGGAAGACATCGGATGGAGATAGCGCAGTGGATGCTCGCGTGTCGCCGTTCGAAGCTCCAGGTGGGGAAATAGCGGAGTTCTCGTTGTGGATGCGCAAGTAGTTGGCGATATACAGCGCGACGACAAACTCGCGCTCGTCAATGTAGCCTCTGATAGCAGAGTCGTCAGTCCGTTGGCATCCTCAGGCATGCAGCGCACTAACAGCAAGGACGTACTTGTTTTGGTCATCGACAAGCTGGAAGTACCGCCGCGCCTTGGATTCTAATAGATTGATCTTCCGATACGTCAGCATTCTCTTGTATTCTGCCAGAGGCGGCGCCATCGTCATAAATCCAACAGTTGGTAAGACAAGATGTCCTAGAACACTCTCGCTCTCGCTTTCTCACACACACAGAAAGAGAGAGAGAGAAAGATGGTAGTTACCGTCGAAGTCAATCGAGTTGGACTTGTCCGTGTCAAATAAACGGAAGAGCTGCCGAGCACTCCGTTGGAGTGCATCGAGTGCCAACATGTCGTTCTTGCCGTGGTCGTTTCTAGCATTGACTCCTTGCTCGCTGAGGCCGTCATCTAATTCATCTCCCATGGCCAAGAGCGCCGCTGCTAGAGCCTCACTCTCGAGCGCAAGCTGCTCTGGAGACTTCTGTGGCGGCGTATAAGGAGTGAATGCGCCGTACGCGAATGGAATTGGCAGCGCGCTCGGTGGTCGCGATGCCGATGGCTTCACGATGGAAATGGAGGAGTACTCTAACGGGTCGAACAGAGAGATCTGTTGCTCGAACTCCCGGGGTAGCACCGCCTGGCACCACTGGCCCTCCGGCCCAATGTCCAGCAGAACGGTCTCTCCTCGTGACTCAAGCGAGCCGAGAGCCTTGCTGTTCGTCTCGCCATTGGCGTCAAGAGATGCAACTGCCACGCGTGATAGCACGACATAGAGTGGTAGGTCCCGATCGTTCCGCACGGACACGTCGAGGAAGCGCAACCAGTACGTAGGCTCGTCATGCGTCGTCGATGGAGAGGATGCGGCGAGTTTCTTCACCAACTGTGAGGAAAACGCAGAGCAGAACGCTTAGAGATGGCTTCATTTCGTCAGGGGGTGATATTCACAGTTTTACCTGGACAACACCCACTTGTCTGCGCTTGCACCTGCCATCGTTGGCAGTTCCACAGTATCGTCGGCGATTCCATGGCCATGCACGCTCGTTGCTCACGAATGGGTTCTTGAGCGCTGGAGGAGGGCTGTAATCCAGAAGCACTGCTTCCAGAATCATGGTTGTCGTCGTGTCCGCCGCCTGCTCATGCTCGTTGCCATTCGTGTCCGACATCGAGGTCAGTCATCACAGCAATCCGCACCGTGCATGGCCTCCCTCCTACTCTTCTCGCCAAAAATACAACACCAACAGTAACGGGCAGAGGTTTCACTCGCTCGTCGACATTCAATTTCGCTCCTTCCTTCTTCTTGAGTATCCTTCGCCCGTTCGCGCAGCGACAGCAAGAATGCGCTTGCTCCTTGTACGTGAGCGTGCAGCATCCACTCCTGCCTATTGTTCTCGTATGTACTGTACACACTCACCCCATCCATGCTCATTGTGTACTTCACCACGTCCGGTCGTCCCGCGTGTACTCCAAGGCGTTGTGCGGGGTCGAAAGCGTTGAATTGGGTCCTCCAAAGCCGTACTGACTGGTGTTCTCATCACGGTCATACTCCGCCGACGCATTCGCAGTTGTCGCGGCCGATCCCGCGCTTGCGTTCGTTGTGCCACCCGCGCTGCTGCTGTAGGTCGAGCTGCCGATAGGTGGCAAGCCGTGCGACAGCGCTGGCCGTGAACTATTGACAATGGTGACCTTGGTGTAGCGCGACGGGATGGTGACAAAGTACTTGGTCATGGCGCGGCAGAAGCGCTTGCGGTAGTGCTTAGGGTTCAGCACCGTGATCTCGCCCTCCTCCTGGATCAGCCGCTTTCCCGCGTGCTCCATCATCTTCATAAAATCGTACTTGTGAATGTAGTCGATGATGGACGCCACGATTTCCTGCTTGTTGACGTCGTATCCGACCAGCATCGAGTAATCGGTTGCCTGCACAGACGCGAGGAAGCCCGTGTCGTTCATGATGGCCGACAGCAGCAGCGACATGGCGGACTCCTGCAGCGGCAACGGGATGCCACCAGCGATTTCCACAAAGTTGCGATCCCAGAGCACAGGCCGGGCCTCGCCCGGGTCCACTGTCTTGTAGCGTCCGTCCATCTTGCCCTTGAGGTCGAAGGAGAAGTTCACTTCGCGGCCGTACATGAGATTCTCCATGACGATAACGCACATTTTCTGCTCACGCTCGCCATCCATGATGGAAACCTTGTAGATCCCCAGCGTCTTGCACAGCATCGACGACAAATCGTTCTCGAACGTTCTAGCCATGTACTTGAAGTACTCGTTCGCCATGCTGAGGAACATCTGCAGCTCGATCTCGGGGATCGCTTTCGCAATGAACCGCTCGTCGCGCGTCTTGAGAAATCCCGCTCCAGATTTGCCGCCTGCCGCGTTCCATTGCTGGCACTCGCACAGCGACTCAACGTAGTTTCGGTCGCCACCGTAGTAGAGATGTCGAAGCGCATGGAACTGCATCGCGTAGTACGACTTGCAGCTGAAGCGTGTTGTGGCGGCCTGGAACTGGTTCTCGTCCACGAACGAGTGATCAACGTTGGTCCGCGCCGACGCACGCAGAATGCGCAGCATACTTCGCGTCACCTCGTCCGTTGGATTGCTGCCAACAGAGTCTGTTCTCGTGGCGGCAGCAGCGGCAGCGGCGCTGCTGGCTTCCCGATGGATATAGTCTCTCACGCACTTGGCGTACTCCTTCGAGAAGAGAGAGTACGCGACGACCGATGTTGGCTGTTTTGCATTCACGAGCACAACCTTGTTGTTGGCGCCTGACGGCAGACTTGGGTGCCATGCAAGTAGTCGCTTCGGTAGCTTCAGGTAGCCGAGCTGATCGCGATTCTTCCCTTTTTGAATCCGCCGGAAATTCTCAATCGCTTGCTTGGAGCCGATAGGTCCGATCGTCGACGCCGCGTTCGCATATACGCTCATGTTCGATGTGAACGAGTCGCTCCCGACGATTTCGTTCGGAAACGACCGGCTGGTCTCATCGTTCATATCGAGGTTCTCCATGCTCCACGCCTCATTCAAGCCCGGAAGGCTGGCCGTGTGCGCATTGCGGAGGCGTAGTGTGTTGGTCACTTCGTTCGCCACGTGAGTGAAGCCAACTGGAGTTCCGCCGCCGTTCAGCCGAGCCTGCGCCAGACTGCGAGCGAAACTCGCCAGGTTTTCAAGGCTTCCTGGCTCCTGGAAGTTGAAGGTCGATGCTTGCGTCTGTGTCGTCGGTGTGGAGAGCCCCAAAGTGAAGGTATTCTGGGTCGAACTGGGCGGCAGTTGGTTGAACCATGCGCGCGGAAGAGCACTCTTTGGACTGCTTGACATGCTCTTGAGTGTGGGTCTCACTGTTGCTTGCACAGCCTGCGTGATCCTCAAACTCCATCGCACGCCGTTGTCGTAAATCTGCTTGAAATGAGCGTTGTGGGCGAACACATCCTGCGGCGGACTGCTCTCCAGTTTCGATGCGAAGCACGAGTACCACTGCTGCACTTCGTTACGTAGAATCTTGAGGTTGTGCTTTGCATGAAAGGCTGTGACCGGATCAACCATAGACTCTGCAATCTTGGACGTCGTCACCACGTAGACTTCACGCGCCAGCTCGCACAACTCGTGCACAGCGACGAGTTGCTGCTGGTGGTCAACGTGGTCTTGCCACAGTGCTGGCTGGAGCGCAACATGCAGCACCGGCTCCAAGGGCTCGAATTGCACACTTACAACTCGGCCGCGGCGCGAGAAAAAGCGCACGAGCGACGGATCACGCGATCCGGTGACGCCAGCGAGATGCGGGAATCGGTTCTCGTCGATGCTCATGGGCTTTCCGTAGAATAGATCTTCGAGGAACTTGCCGAACGAATAGTTGCGCGCGTCATGAGGCAACACCGAGTACTGCACGGATAACGGGCCGGTGCCACTCGAGTTGCCCGCACCCACGACGCTGCGAGACCACAGCACGAGCTTGTCGGACAGCACAACTCGTAGCACGGCTCGATGATTGATCCCACGGAGAAGATCTGCAGCCGGCATTTGCTTCTCGTTCTGGTCCTTGACGTTGCTGAAGTTCTTGACGCGAATTGTGATGCGGCCCGTGTCATGCGAAAACGACAATTTTGATGTCGCGAAGGCACGCTTGAACTCCGTCGAGCTATCTTCGAAGCAAAACTTCTCCAGGAACTGCCCAAGCGACATGTCGTTCGAGCTGTAAAAGTCGATGCACATCATCTCGGCCTTGGACGCGGACTTGCCATCGAGCGAGCTCCAGCAAGTGGAGAACAGGATACGGTCTCGAAGACTGTACGATAGTTTGGAGCCGCACGTGCACTCGTTCAACGCCACGCCACCGGCGATAATACAGCCTCCGTTTGTCCCGCTGCCACTCGCACTGTCACGGTCGCTCTCGCTCCTCAGCACGCGCAGCGAGCTGATGTTGTTGTAGCGTGTGTGTGCCTTGCACCACTTGCACATCGACTGAGTCTCTTTCAGCGCCGCGCGCATCGACAACGAATTCGACTTAAGCGAAATGTACAGCGACGTCGAGCATTTGGCGAACCATTCCTCTGCGAGCGATCGGTCGGTTTGCTCCGGTGGTGGCACATAGCCGTACTCAGCAAGAACGGCGCGCTGCAATCTCATGTTGTACGCTGCGCGGATCGTGGAGCCAAGAATCTCGGTCACTTCGCTGAATACCTCGGGCGATCCACCACGTAGGCAGAGCGTGCATCCTTTTGCTGACAGACCGCCTTCAAACACGATGTTCTGCCTCTGTACACGCCTGCGACGTGTCTGACGGCCCTCGAACGCGGAAGATGTAGTTGAGCTGACCGACGCTCGATCACCATCGTCTTCATTCGAGGCCTTCAGCGAGTACGAAGACATGGACGCTTCCGAGAGCTTGTAGTTCATGCGCTTGGCGCTCTTCGGCGCCTGGTCACTCACCATCACGTAGAACCGTGCACACGTGCCGATGATGCCTTTATCGGACATTTTGTCGACATGATCATACGACGTCAAAATCGACGAGCCCGTGCACCTTGCAATGCGCTGCAGGTCAATGAGACGGACGTTCTTGACGACTGCGACGTTTGCCTTGAATAGCAGCTCCTCGGCCACCCGATGGACGTGTCCCTCGAACATGACGATGTCGGGGTGAAGTGTCAAGATCTTCTCCGTCACGATGTGCATGTACTCGACTTCCTGTCCCGCGACGCTCTCGAGCGACGAAATCGCTTCCTTCTTTCGCTGATAGTCCAGCTCCGTCGCCAGGAGCAGGATCCGAGGCTTCAAAACGTCGCTTCGCATCCCCTTCCGCGCTAGACTCTTGTGTATCATAACGCCGTCGATGAAGAAGCTGTCCTGGACGTGCCCGCCATCCAGGCATTGGACGCGAACGTACTCCATGATATCCATGCTGTCACCTTGCTCGGGTTCGCAGGATACGGTCATCGCCGCGCGGTTCGTGAACAGATTTATAATCTGCATCCATCGATGCTGTTCCACCATGCGCAGTCTCGAGATTTCGCTCGAGTGCTCCAGCATGTGGAAGATCCGTTCTTCGAGGCGGGTCTGCGCATGTTGAGCCATCTCCTGCAAGACGTCTTGCTTCCGGCGTCTCCACTCGGAGTCGGTTGTCCCATCGCACGCATCATCCGACAGTCCGATCACCGACAAGATCTTGGAGTCCTTGATCGGGATGCGATCGCTCTCAGCGTAATTTGTTCCCGAGCTGCCACGTGTGCGTTCGGTGACTCCAGGCTGGCGTGATGCGGCACCACTGCTTTTGCTGCTAGTACTTCCGAACGGGTCGACACTTACGGCAGTGCCAAATTGAGTCGAATCGAAGTTCGCCGACAACGACTTCGAGCGGCTCGACAGCGGACCCTTTGACATCGGAAATGTACCAGCAATGCGGGCTTCAGCATGTGACTGTGCTACCAGTCGCTTGAACTCCACCTCACTCCAGCGATGAATGCTCGGGTTGCCAATGTACGTGCTGCTGTTCGACCGTTTGAGCTTGTTGAAAGAGCGCTGGAGCTCCTGCTTACGATTGTCTTCCCGCCCAAGAGTCACGACTGTCTCGCTCGATGCACGTGGCCGTCTCTCAGCCACCTTCCCACGCTGCTTTGAGTCTTTGAGGTCGTGGAGATGTGGCTGGTGGGCAAGGTGCTGAACACTCGACTTTATCTGCACCTTTGGGAACATGGTGAAGAGCGCTGCCGTGGCTCGTATCTTGTCTGGCTGCTCGCTCGCGTGAGTGTCGTCGCTGATCTCGTCTTTGTCGAAGATCTCTTTCTTGTCTAGCTGCTTCCATTGGGACATATCGGACATCGACCGCTCGAGCGCCTCAGAAATGTGCTGGGGCATCAGCAGCAGCGTCTGGGATGTACTCGAGTCACTTGGCTTGGAGACTCCCTCTGTCTCGAAGGTAGCGCCAGTCAGCTCCACCTGAAGTCCTTCACGTAACTGTCGGTGACAAGTGTGGCACACCAATTGCTTGCGTAGGCGGGCGATCGACTCGTCCACTTTGCCGCTGCCGAACGACTGCGGTAGGCGCGCGCAGCAGTTGGCGCAAAAGATCTGTCCACATGAGCGGCAATGGTGACGGCGCCTGAAGAAAGTGAACAGCTGCTCACACTCGTAGCAGGCCTTGGCGGATCGATCCGACATCCAAAAGTGCTTGAATGACCGCGACCGCTCTCGCCGGTGGAGCGGAAGCGGCACATGCTCTTCTTCACTTCCACCAGCAACAGGGACGTCCGCCTTGGGCTCCATCTCTTCAAACAAACGAAGAACACCGGGGAGCTGCTCGCCTTGGGGAGAAGGGAAGTGGGTCAGAGCGTACGGATCCTCCATGCCGTTGCCGATCCTGGACGACACCTCCGCTCCGTTGTAGTCGACATGCTGCGCAAACTCAATCATCACTTCGCCCCGACCCGCCGGTGGGTTTTCCATGTCAGATCGAGAAGCCGCGAACGCCGCTACAGTCAAAAGCGATGGCTTGACTGCGCGCTCGAGAGCCTCGCGCAGCTGCTGTAGGCTCCATCCACGCACTGACTTGCCGTCCAGCGCCACCACCAGCGTGTCGGCGCGCACGCCGATTGCCAGAGCTTTACTTCCTGGAGCAACAGCCGCGACGCGCGCTCGGAAGTCCGGTCGTGCTGACGGTTCCAGCTCGAAGCCCAGGACATCCTCGAGTCGCTGCGGCTGGCGTTCGCTCGCAGTCGGGGAATGGCGCGCCACGCGCAGCTTCGCACACCGGCGCAGTGCCGGCGCGGGCGGCAGCGCGGTGGCTCCCCCACCCACGCGTCCGCCACGCAGCGCCAGCGCCTTGGCGCGCGCGGGGTCGTCGCGCGCGCGGCCCGCGTCGTCGCCGCCAACCAGGCACGGGGACGTGAGTGCCCGCAGCGCGTCGCACAGCATCAGCATCATGCCCGCCGCCGCCCGCAGAGGCGCGCGCCGCCCGCCCTCCCCTCAACGTCTCGGTGTCGCGCGCGTGTGTCCTCAGCGCGCGGCCTTTCTGGAGGAAAGCGAATGCTCGCTCGCTCGAGCCGGCGGCGGCGGCGACGGTGGCAGTGGCGTTGCCTTTTCCGCCGCGGCCAGAATATCAAACGGACCATCACTCTGTATGCGTTCTCTCGGGCAGTTTTTCGCTGTTGGCGCACGTCGCATATGATTCCTGGGTTTAGCGACTGCGGTAAGGGTGTTGTGAGAACGTTCTTTGAGCTCTGAACAGAAATGGTTGCCATTGCTGGATGCCATGTCTCTCTAAAGCGAGGTGATCGGCTGCTAACTTTGACCTCTGGCCCCGCCCGCCACGCCATGCCACGCCGCGACTCGTCAATGCGCAGCGCCGAGCGTCAAGCGGGTGGCGGTGAGGGAGCTGTCCCCTTCTGGATCGACGACTGAGCCGCGGCGGCCTGGTCCGCGGAGGCACCCTAGCACGCCAGCGCGCGTAGCCTCCAGCACGGCGCGCATACCTCGGATGCCGCGAACACCTCGAATACACACATGGATGGTAATATTGTACGTCGGTTGAAACTATCTCACTCCATGAGGAGGCCTGCGCGGCTCACGCAGCTGCACGCCAGCCGCCGCGCAGCACGACCAGCCCGCTGCTAGACACGCTCGCCCGCCATCAGCCGACCGCTTGAATCCACGAGCGTCGACACGTGCTCGAACACCTTGCGCAGGAACGCGTCGTCCAGCAGCCGGTGCTCCATCGCGAACGCGAGCAGGCGGTGCCAGCACGCAACCAGTAGCTCGCCCACCTCCAGCATGACGAACGCGCGGTAGTATCGCTGGAAGAGGAAGATGTACACGCGCACCAGACCGCTGTACACGTTGCGAATGCCGCTCCACAGACTCGAGACGCCCTTGCCGCTCGGCGTGGACACGGCGTGGCCGCTCGCCACCGCGTAGCTCATTCGGTGCATCAGCTCGTCCATCGCGCGCACTTCGTCGCTCTGCGCCTTGACGTCCGACAGCATGTCGTACAGCACCGAGAGCTCGCTCAGGAAGTCCGCCGCCATTTCTGTCACCCACGCCACGAGCTCCTCGGCCGACACGGCGTCGCGATCGAACGGCGTCGTCTCGCAAAAGTCAGCGAGCTGCGTCCGCAGGCTCTGGGCCGAGAGCGCCGGCGCCGCGGCGTCGTTCACGCGGAGCAGGCTCGGCTGCTGCGGCGGACAATACGGCGCGTGCAGTCCGCGGAGCCGCTTCGGCACCACCGCGCACTCCTCGTAGCCGCGCGCGTCGGCGTTCCCGGCCTTGGAGAGCACGAGCGCCGCCGTGAGGGTCGCTGCTGCGCGCTCGCGCTTCATCTCTCCGCCGCCCCCAGTTCGTCTTTAGCGCGCGACGTGGGCAGTCATGCAGACGCCTCGGCTCCTTCTTCCCCCTCGTCGCCGCCGTCGTCCTCCTCCTCATGGCTGCCATGATGGAGATGCTACGGAGCTGAAAATTCTTTTTTGTCCAATTGCTGCAGCGAAGATGTCAGTATCGCGCGTGGATTGGCGGATTTACGAGCGGTTTCTCGGGACGATTAGGGTCTGAAATTTTGATTGGTGGTACGTCATGGATTTTCGCCACTTTTCG
The DNA here is from genome assembly GCA_023338135.1 of Phytopythium kandeliae. Taxonomy (NCBI): domain Eukaryota; phylum Oomycota; class Peronosporomycetes; order Pythiales; family Pythiaceae; genus Phytopythium; species Phytopythium kandeliae. The sequence continues at coordinate 7,587 of JAADYC010000314.1, read as the reverse complement.
AAACCCGGTGCTGTCAAACGCTCAAATTCGTCGTCCGCAGGTTTTCGCTCGATGGCGTGTTTGGGAAAGCGGCCACAACTGGCCTCGTGTTGCGGAAAAATCGGAAGGCGTCGCGTGCGCCTTCGATTGGCCAGTAATGCGCTTCGCGCCGACTATTGACCAGTCGACGTCGGCGGCCACGGTCCGCGCCGTCTCCGCCGAGTCGGGGACGGCGCGAAGAAGAAGAAAGGAAGAACGGAGGGAGGGTCTAATGCATGCATCCGTGCAACGTGCATTGGCAAGCGAGCGAGCATCAGAACTTGTTCACTACATGGTTTTTGGCGAGTCGACTAAAACTCTGTTCAGAGTAGCTGATTAGAAGGATCATTTGCTCGGCGCGAGGGAGGGAGAACGTGAAGGCCGTCCGCGGCAACGGCCGTGGGCCACACACACACATGAGAAACAGCAACCTGTCTACCGATCAAGAAAATCCGCAATGACCGACCGGCCGACCTTGGGTTGTGGCTGGCCGTGGACGCCGCTGGCTGGTTGGCGGAGGCGGCTCCGTAAGAAGGCTCGGTAAAATCCGCTAGGCAACGTAATTACGCCAGTCTCCGGTTTGTGCTTCGGGAAGGAAGCGACGCAGTGCACCGTGCGCTGCACGAACTGCACGCACTCAAGATTGCGATGGTGCGATCTGCTGAGAAACGCGGGCGGCTTTATTGGCGACTGATGCGGACGGACGCACGCGCCATATCCACGTCAGGCAACCGACCGCTGCCAGGGTGGCTGTAGATCCCTAGAGAGCACAAGCTGGCGAGCTTGGCTCTGTTTCCGGCTGGAGACGACCTCGCCGCCGACAGTCTCGGTCTCGGCCGCTATAGAAACTGAACTGAACTCTCTCGGCGAAAGTGCCGGTGGAGAACCTAGCTCGTCGCACTGTACTGCACGCGTAGAGCCGATCCATTGCATGCGAGCGCCGTCGAGCTCCTTTATTGGGCAGCATCAAGTGCATCGGATTGCACAGGCAAACCAGACCACGAGGTGTCTACGACTTGTCGCAAGGAGATCGTATCGAAGCGCGAGAGCACTCGGTTTAGAAGGCTATCAGGTTGAATCGGCCGCAGAATCAAGATCGTCGCGATGTCCAACAGGCGCACGGTGATGATGGCGGAACGTTACTGGCACTTTTTCTGTCCCACTATCGTCCCTCTTGTGGATTGCGCTGGCAGCTGCGTCCCCGCACAGTTGGGGACATTGCGTGGCGCGTGCGTCTTGCGGAAAGTATGGAAGAAAGTATGGCGCGCGGCGCTTGAGCTTGACCGGAGGTGACCACCATGGAAGAAGGGAAGGGAAGGCGGAGAGGAGGAGGAGGAGGCGGGAGATGGCGCCATGGACTTGCGCTCAGTATCGGATCGAGGGCGTCGCGGCGGAGGCGAGGAGGAGCGTCGTCACTTGGCGTTATTGGGGCCGAGCGTCGCCCCACTATCCCCACCCGCGAGACCGCGCGGGTAGTTCGCGCCTGACTCAAGCAGCCAGCGAGCGAGTCAGCCAGCCAGCCGCATGGACGCGTCGAGGCAGCGCGTGCTGGCGCTGGCCGAGACGGGCGACTGGCCCGCGGCGCTGGCGCTGGTCGCGGCGCACGGCGCGCTGGCGCAGGCGCAGGACGACTTCGGCATGCTGCCGCTGCACTGGGCGTGCACGGAGCCGGCGATCGCGCTGGCGGTCGTCCAGCAGCTCGTGGACGCCTTCCCGGACGCCTGCCGACTCGAGAACCTGTCGGGCATGCTGCCGCTGCACGTGGCCGTGCGCAACAAGCTCCCGGGGCTGCACGTCAAGGCGCTGCTGGATGCGTACCCCGAGGCAGCGCTCGCGCGCGACGGCGCCGGCCGCTACCCGATCGACCTGGCCATGGAGAAGAACCTGCCCAAGTACACGATGGACGTGATCCGCCGCGCCGGCGCACGCGTCGTGCGCGCCTCGGCTGCGGGTGTGTCGCTCGCGCGCTCGGCCTCGTTCGACGACGCCGCCAGCGGCTACAGCAGTGACAGCCAGAGCGTGGACGACGCCGCCAGCCTGGACGGCGCGGACCGCCGCGCGCTCGTCAAAGCCTCGTCGCTCGACTCGCTGCGCGCCACGCCGCAGGCGCAGGCTTACGCGCAGCTGCTGGACAAGGCTCTGCCGGCCACGTCGACGTCGTCGATGACCTCGGACGACTCGGCGGCGGTGCTCGAATCCTCGTCCGCCTCGATGTCCATGTCCATGTCGACGCGGCGCAGCGCGGCCGTGGACTCGACGACGCTGTCGCTGCAGCTCAAGGAGCTGCTGGGCCAACTGCAGCAGCTGAGCACGGACCTTCGCACGAGCTCGTCGACCGCGGGCTCGACGTACCGCAGCTCGTTCTCAAGTGCAATGTCGTCGCCGACGGGGAGCGCCAATGGTGGACTCATCGCCGTGCTGTGGAACCCGAGCGACCGGTTCGGCTTGGCCATGGAGCCGGCGGACGGCAAGGTCACTGGCGCGCGGATCAAGCAGTTCGCGGCGCGCAGCGACGTGCTGGGCGTCGAGGCGCTGAGCATCGGCGACGTGCTCGTGAGCATCAACGGCGCGTCAGTCCAGAGCACGTCGTTCGCGTCCATCATGCGCTTCCTCAAGCACTCCAAGGTCACGTGCAAGCTGCGCTATGCACACGCGTCGCAGTCCGATGCGGCGAGCAAGTGGGCCGGCGTGTCGAACCCGGCGGCCGAGCCTGATGCAGCCATGTACTCCAAGGTGACGGCCATGCTGGACGCGACGCTCAAGAAGGTGGCCGCGGTCGAGGAGACGGTGCGCCTGAGCTCGGCCATGTCCTTCTGTCCGTAGATGTCGGCGCGCGAGGGGCGCGCTGTCCATTTCCTATCGGTGTGCGCGGGGCGGACCGATACCAGCTTCAAAAGTATTTACTAGCCGACCACTGGCCGCGCGAGAGCGGCCAGTCCTACCGCTAATATGATGCCACAATCCACTGCGTGCGTGTCTGCGCGAGCTTGGCGCCATGGCGAGCAGGCCACACACAGCGCCTTTGGTCGACGAAGCGCAGCAGCAGCCATCGCAGCCAGGTGAGTGGAATGTCGCGATGCTGCAGCGACTGGCAGCCGCCGCCAATTATAGCTCCTCGTGCGAACCTAGCGCTAATGATAGCGACCGGGGCTCTCGCACTCTCTTTCACCTCTTCCCCATGCGCTCCAGCTCGTTACAGCGCGCTCTGCCTACCCTTTGGCTGCTCCAGCAGCTCGTTCTCGGTCTCCTCGAGGCGCTTGGTCTTCTCGGACCATGGACGCCGCCGCGCCAGACGCACCGCCTCCGCTAGAGTCCGTACACAGGACCGAGAGTAGCTTGGACGGCGCCGGAGACCTCAGCAAAGTGCTGCAGACCAAATCGTCCGCGCGCAGCAGCCGCGCGACCTCGCCAAGAGAAAACGTCGTGTTCCCTGACGAGACCGGAGACGTCGCGCCGGCGAGCGCTTGGCAACACGGTCCGGAGCAGCGAGCGAGCGCACGCGGTCTACCAACGCTGAGCAGCCGCAGCAACCCACACAGCATCCCGTTGTCCGCGAGGAAGTACGCCGTGCCCGACTGGGATGAGAAGACCGGTCCTAGCAGTAGCGCACTGGCGCCGCCGAGCGCGCAACCGCCCGCTACTCCTGCGGCTACTCTACCTGCAAGCCCACCTCCTCAGCCCTCGCGGCCGTCGTCGTCCCGGCATCGCCCGAACCTGCGGCAGTTCGTCCCAAGCCGCACGGTGGTTCGGGGCACGGTCGCGACGCTCGCGCGAGAGCTCCCCAAGACCCTCAAGACTGCGGTGCATACCTCCAAGCGCGCGTACAATTATGCGACGCTGCAGCAGATCATCGCGTACGCGCTGCTGCTCTTGGGCATGCTCTCCGAGGCATTCACGCCAGCCCCGCGACACAACACGCCACTCGGCGTGTTGCTCTTCGTGGTCCCCGCGTCGCAGTTCCCGCACCGACTCGTCGTGTCGGGCCTTGGAGCCGGCGTGCTACTCGACATCTTTTGGCTGCTGCGGCCGCAGGAGGTCAGCTTCAACGGGTACTTCGCCGTCCGGTTCGTCTCCGCCGCGCAGCTCTCTCTCGCCGCCTGCACGCTAGTGAAGCTTTGGCTCATCTTCTCGGCCTACTTCGACCTGCAGGAAGTCGAGGACGAGGACGAGGCAGTCAAGAAAGGAAGGCGGTCGTCGAGATTGCCAGTGAGCTACCGCCTGTGGGATCAGATCAAGTTCGTGTTCCCGCGCAAGACCATGCCCAAGCGCTCGCAGCTCAGCTTCGAGGTGCTCATGCGCGTGCTGGCGCTGGTTTGGATCCACGGCGTCCTGGGGGTCGTGCTCTTGCTGCTCGCACTGATCGCCGCGGCCTCGTATACCACCCGCCCGCAGTTCCGCTCCAAACCGCTCGGGCTGCCGCTCCACATCGCCATGCTCTTCAAGGCAGCGACCACACTGCTCGTGTACTTTTGCATTACGCACCGCATGAGCTACAATGGCTGTCTGGGTCTCACGATCGGAGGCATCACCGGGTATCGAGCGAAGCGCGATGACGTCGTGCTCCGGTACAACAAGGTCTGGCTTCAGCGGGTGCAGCGCGCCAAGGCATTGGACACTCTCGTTGGAGTATACACACTGCTGGCGCTGTTCATGGCGAGTCACAGCGGCGAGGGCGTCGCGACGCTCTCTCTCAAGGCGCTGTTGGGCTTTACGGCCGCATCGCTGCTCATCCTGGAACTTTGGACGCCTCTACTCATCCTGACAGCGGCCAAGTGCGGCGCGCGGCTACACGAGCTGCATCGCCTCGGAGAAGACGCCGTAGACGACCCATACTTCCCGAACCAAATCCAGTGGAGTGATGGTGACGACGACGAGGGCGGGGGTGAAAGCGATGGCGACGACAGCGGAGAAGAGGAAGACGACGGCGGCGACGACGACAGCAGCGACAGTGGCGAAGACAGCACTAGGCGTGTTAGTGGTATCCGTCTGCGTGAGCGTCAGCGTGAGCGCAACCGCGGACGAGGGAGTGATCGAACGAGCCGCCAAGTCGACCAGAACCGTCGACCGTCGCGCCAGCGGCTGTTGCATGGAGGAGACGAAAGTGACGACGATAGCGATGGGAACCGAGGGGGGCATCACTCCGCAAGACGACCTTCTCTTGTGATCGTGAACGCTGACTCACTGGGAGGATCGCTGCCTAGTGGTCCGGTATGGGTGCGCCACTTCGATCCGTCGTCGCGCCGGCCATTCCTCGTTCACTCCATCACTGGCGAGTCGGTGTGGGAGATCGTGAATCCTCGCGTGGACTCCAACGAGTCTCCTATGAGTGATGGTGACGAGACTGATGAAGCTAAAGACAAACCCAAGAGGAGCGCCAGAACCAGTCGTCAGACAGTCAGCGGGACTGGTAGCAGCAGGAGCCGCAACGGTTCGAACAGCAGTCGGCGTAGTGCACAGGACGGCGCGCCGGAGCCGCGACTCGAGCGAAAGGGGAACCATTCGGCGAGAGCGAACCGGGAGGACGAATTAGCAAACGCAGAGGTGTTCAACCGCGAGTGGGCTTCTCTTGGGGCGGACAGTGGGGCCTTCACGTGCCGCGTGTCGCGCATCCCGAGCTCGAGCGAGTTGGCAGCTCACCTCGCTCGCCAAGGGTTCTCCACGATTTCAGACAGTGCCATCGGCGACGAAAGCAGCGATCACCGCCGCGTGGCGCACTTCTTGGTCCCGGTGGATTCCGGAGACGAACGAGCGCTCTTCCTAGGCGAGTTCACGTTCGACACTGCGGCGCTGACGCTGTGTGCCGCATTCCGCTGCGCGCGGGCCGACGCGGTCGTGGAGTTCGTGCGGCGCCTCCAGCTCAAGGAGATTGTCGGCGCGTACTCCCCGCTCGCGACTGGCAGCGAGTAGCACGGGAGGCTGCGGTCGATGCGCAGGTCCGCCACCGACCACTTGAAGAAGACGGATGGAGGAGACAATGCATCGACTTGGTCGGAGTATGGAATTTGCCGAACCGCGCACGTTTTGTTAGAAGACCTGACGAAACAGTGATGCTTCAATCAATCCGCATAGGCGCGTAAAAGGGACAGCAACTGCCGACTCGAGCACGCCACGTCAACTTGTCGACGAATGTGTTGTGTCGTTCTTGTCAAGTTCGCACAGCATTGTCGATGGCTCGTTTGGTTGGTGTCGATCAGTAAAGTTCGCACTAGCAGCGAGGCGTGCGACACCAACCTCTCCGCCGAGCGCCATAGCGACCGCTCAATGTATGTAGCAGTTGCGCTCAACTCTATCGAATTCTAGACTCCCTCTCTGTGGTGCGCAGTCGCGATGGCAGCGCATCCATCGTCCATCCATCCAACCGCGCACTCAGCCCGCCAGTTCATCACTCCGCCGTCCCCAACGATTGCCGCCCCGCGCTCGTTCGCTCCGCCTCTCCTTGTTGCCCGTCACCACCCCGTGAGCTCCGCAAGCCGCGTGCTGCTACGATAGTCCATGCGCCTTACGTCGGCCGCGCGGTCTGCTGGTTCTCCGCGTCGTCCCTCCTCCGCTGCTCGTCGTGCACGGCTTGTCCGTCTGTCAAACTCTGGCGCGACCATGCCATCGCCGTCGTCCATGCTCGCCATGTTCCGAAGCTGCCGCGGAGACGGACGGGTGGGCGGGCGTCTGATGTAGGCTTTGTGTCCTGTGCGACTCGTTGCAGCACTCGCTCGCTCGCGTCGGCGACACTTTGTAACTCTTGATATTTTCAAAGAAAACGAACACGGTATACCCTTATTGTTCCTTTCATGAAAACCTCCTTTCTACTACTACTACTTAAATCCGTAACGTGTCCGTCTGTCCGTCCGTCCGTCCGTCGGGTGTCCGTCACGGTCAACCCTAGCCACAGTTGGCTCGACGCAGTCTATCATTCGTTGAAAACAGGCAAGTTATGAGATATCGCCCGCTATTCCAGCATGTTCATTGACTGAAATCATCTACCTCGAATATTCGAGAAAGTACGATCGAACTTATACGATACGGTACGGTAATCGACCATTCCAGAGTCTTCGCGAACCTTTGAGCGAACTTAAACCAACCGATACAGTCATCTCAACCGCGACACTTCCGCGCGGTGACCGAAAGCCGTCTCCAGACAAAAAGTGTCGGCACGCGCGGACGGCATCGAGTGCGCGGCGAGCGCTGCAACAAACGGCTCCTAAAGCGCGTGTAAACAGCAGCGGGCCTGGGCACGGCGAGGTAACTGTGCGGTCAGCAAGTGTGCATGGCCGAATGTGTCGCCACAAAAAAGAGATGCCAAAAATGAGACCGCGCATACTCAATGTAAGGTAGAAATGAGCGTTGTGTCATATTTTAGTAGAGGATGGTGCCGACTTCAGCTTCGAGAACATTCCTGAGTGCAGAATGGGAACGCACATTCGAGAGTAAAAGGATGCGTCTTTCGATCAAGTGCTCGCTCAACCAGTTCTTCCTCAACGCTGTCGACACCAAACCTCAGCAGCAGCTGATCAAGGATGAGATCGAGAGAAGTGTGCGCACTCTACGCCAGATTCAGATCGAAGCTTGGCACTT
>JAADYC010000313.1:0-24740 GCA_023338135.1 Phytopythium kandeliae | reverse complement strand
GGCCCGTGTCCGAACTGAGCCGTGAACTCTCGCAGCGCGGAAGCCAGGGAGCTGCTGGCGCTAACGGGCACATCCAGCCACAGCGCGTCCGCGCGGAGCGCTCGCGACGTCCACGCGCGCCGAAACGTCAGCGCGAGCGGCGACGTGCGCGGGTTCTCGAGCACGAGAGGATCCGTCGCGCGGCGCGCCCTCTTCGTCCGCTGCGGCCACGGAGCAGGAGCCGCGCGCTTGCGGCGCATTGTCGACGCCAATTGCTCGAGCCGCAGACGGATGCGTTGGCGAGCGCAGCTCCGGATCAGTTGCCTGGATGTAGGAATGATTGTGGATGGGGTATTCACGAGCATTCTCTCTCTCGGAAAAGGAGGCGAAAGCACTGTGCAAAGACGGAGTGACGGCTGGAAGAAGAGCATTCACTCAGGAAAGATTCGAGGAATAGCCTTCATTCTTGGAAAGCAAGCCAACTTCAATATCGTTCAGCCAACTTCAACCAAGCCCATCGAACGAGAGCATACATGTCGTGCATTGGATCTGTCCGGGACTGCCGTCGTTACTCCGCTAGCGCCGCTCGCCTCGGTATCTCCCTCCCGCTCGCGCACCACCTGACGAGGCGCCGCGCTCCCCGCTCCCGCTCCCGCTACCGCTTCGCTCCCGTTCGCCCGCTTAGAGCGCGGCCTTGGGCGTGACACCGACGGACGCGAGCACGTCAGCGTAGCTCTTGCCACCTTCGAGCTCCTTCTCGAGCTCGATGAGCTTGCCCACGCCGTCGATCATGGTCTGGACGAGCTCGACCTCCGACTTGCCTATCCGCGCCTTGTTGGAGATGTCCCACATGCCGCCGACGGCCGCCGAGTGCTCGCCAGCCGAGCCGCGCGGCTGCAGACCCAGCGGCGCGCACACCTCCTCGAGCGCGTGCGGGTCGGCGCCGAGCTTCTCGAGCTTGACGAACATGCTGGCGCGCAGCCCCGTGCCGAGGTTGGACGGGCAGGTGCCGAGGAAGCCCAGGTGCTCGTTGTGCATGAACGAGTAGCCGTTCTTCTTGATGCTCTCCTCGACCGCGGTCACGCCCTGGACCCAGCGCGCAAAGACTGCGACGATGTCTCCGCCGTCCTGCATGCTGATGACGCGCATGTGGTCCTCCTCGTTGCACCAGACGAGGAAGGTCTTGGCGTCGTTGTGGAAGATGCCGCGGCCGCTCGGCCAGTCGCGCGCGGCGCCGGCGCCAGTGAGCAGCGTGCCGCCGCCCGGCTTCTGGAAGAGGAAGTGGTCCTTCTGCAGCTTGTCCTCCTCCTCGGGTGTCATGCCGCTCAACGGGTAGTACTTGCCCTTGAGCTCGTCCGGCAGCGCCGACAGCGCCGTCGATAGCAGCGACTCGACCTCGAGCCGCTCGGCGCGCGTCGTGCCCGGCGGGAGGCTCAGTCCGCGGATGTTGCGGCCCGAGCGCACGCGCGTCGACTGCACGTACTTGGCGTCGATCTTGTCGGCGTTCTGCAGCTTGGACACGTCCATGTCCGTGTGGTGCGTATCGGTCGGCGAGAAGCCGTGCCAGCCCTGGATGACCGGATCCAGCAGCTCCTTGAAGAGCTCGTAGCACTCCTCGTCGCCCGCGACGATGCCCACTCCCAGGTGCGGGTTGTCCACGCCCGTCTGGATCGCCGCGTCCAGCGTGTAGCCCTTGGACGACGCGCGGTCCTTGAGCTGCTCGTACAGCTCCTTGGTCAGGTGCTTGGCCATCAGGCTGCGGTGCTTGGGCGTGAACTCGGGGAAGTTGCTCTCGCTCGACGGGCGCACCGAGATGTCCACGTCCGCGCCGGTCGCGGCCGCCGCGGCCTCGCCGGCGTCGATCACGACGGGCGACGCCGGCTCGGCCGGGATGAGCGCGTCGATCGACTCGCCCGCCACGAGCTTCTGCTCCATGGCGATGAGCAGCTTGATGCCGTTGACCATGGTCTGCACGAGCTCGGCCTCCGAGTGGCCGATGCGCTGCTTGTTGGACACGTCGTAGACGCCGCCGACCGAGGCCGAGTGCTCGCCCGCCGTGCCGCGCGGCTGCAGGTGCAGCAGCGAGCAAATGTGCTCGAAGCGCGCGGTGTCCTCGCTCAGCTTGGGCAGCTTGACCATGACGCTGGCGCGCAGGCCCGTGCCGAGGTTGGACGGGCACGTACCGATGAAGCCGTGGTGGTCGTTGTACATGAACTCGCGGCCCTTGGCCTGGATGCTCGCCTCGACGCTCTTGATGGCGCGGCAGAAGCGCTCGAAGACGGCGCCGACGTCTCCGCCGTCCTGCATGCTGATGACGCGCATGTGGTCCTCCTCGTTGCACCAGACGAGGAAGGTCTTGTCGTTGTTGTGGAAGATGCCGCGCGCCGACGGCCAGTCGCGCGCCGCGCCGGCGGCCTCAAGCAGCGTGCCGCCGCCCGGCTTCTGGAAGAGGAAGTGGTCCGAGATGAGCTTCTGCTCGTCCTCGGGGGTCATGCCGCTCAGCGGGTAGAACTTGCCGGCCAGGTCGCCGTCCATGGACGAGAGCGCGCTCTCGAGCAGCAGCATCACGTCCCGGCGGTGCGCGCGCGACGTGGCCGGCGGCAGCGGCAGCCCGCGGATGTTGCGACCTGCGCGGATGCGCGTCGACACGATGAACTCGTCCGGCAGCTTAGCGTCCGTCACGTGCGACGGGTCCATGTCGCGCTTGTGCACCGCGTCGGGCTTGTAGCCGTGCCACCCCTCGATCACCGGGTCGAACAGCGCCTTGAAGACGTGGTACGACTCCTCGTCGCCCGCCGTGAGCCCGACGCCCAGGTGCGGGTTGTCCACACCCGTCTGGATCGCGCGGTCCAGCGTGTACCCGGCCGAGGTCTTGAGCCCCTTGAGCGACGCATACAGCTCGCGCGTCAGGTGCTTGGCCATCAGGCTGCGGTGCGCGGCCGTGAGCTGCGGGAAGCCCGAGATGGCCGCGTCCGTCTGCTGCGCGCTCTCGATCTTCTGCGCCAGCTTGTTGGGCGACGACGGCGCCGCGTCGGCCGGGGGCTGCTCGCCTTCGGTCGCCATGGCCAGGGGAGGGGCGGGGGAGGGGAGGGGGAAGAGGGGGGAAGGCGCGGAAGAGGGGGAAGGCGCTCGGCCTGCTGGTCTCGAATTGCCGACTGAGCTCCCGCGCCGGCCCCGAGCAGCAAGCACGTGCGCTCAGAGCCGCTCGCTCGACGATCGCGATGGGAACGGATGGCGTGCGACGGTTCGGGAAAGATCTCGTCTCCCGAAATAGATACGAGTCATCAGGATAGAAGGGGGCCTCTTATCCTCTATGCTGACCGAAACCGATAGGGAGTCGGACTTACAGCGTTCCGTGGCAGCGACCTGCAGCAATGAATTCGACGAGCGTCCGAGCGCGCGTCGTCGGTTGCCGAGCTATCTTGGTGTGGCGCTCCGTTAGATGCGGCAATGAGAGCTCGGAGCGAGCGTTTCCTGGGTATCCGAGATGTCTACCAGCGCGCGCACTGGCAGGGAGGTGTCGCAGCCCAGACTGGCGAGCAATGGCGTCCTCTGGAACGAACCCGACGCAGCGGCAGCCAGCCAAGGCGGCAGTGGGTCCCTCGGTCCGTGGCTACGCTGCAGCTGGAGCTGCTGCTGCCTGCGTCAATCCAGAGACTCATGACATCTCTCTGCGTTGTTGCTGCAACGGTGGATGCGCGGCTCGTGTGAACAGAAGAACCGGCACGTGTACATCACGGAGCGTAAGCGCGTACGTCTTGCCGTCTCGGGGTCTTGCTGGCATCAAGCGGCCGGCGTCGGGTGCTGAGCGACCAATGCGCGACTTGTGCCTAGTACTTCAAGCGGAATGTCCCGACCATTGACACGGTCGTGGAGCAGGACAAGCTGTGCAAGCAGCTCGCAGTGGCGCGGCACGAGGGTGACTGGAAGCTAGAGGCGCAAGTGCTCATGAGGATCGGACAGGTTCTCAAGTGGCGCGGACAAGAGGCCGAGGGGAGCGAGTTTCAGGCCCAGGCCGCATCCATTCTGCGAGCACACACGTTCGCCGACGAGGAGAGTGCGACAGCGGCGGCCGTCGACGCGTGACGCGAGCTGCCAGTCGATCGGTCGGCCGTCCCATTGCCATCGGACCGATGTGTGGAGTGTGGCGTCGATGGATCGATCGACCTTGCCAATCCAAAAGAAACACATGCAGCCCTACTCCCTCTCGCATCTTACTTCAACGTCACTACTACGAGTTCACTCGTCACTTTCTCGGAACTGTGCCATCCAAATCATATCAGGCACACGACCCAGTTCAGGACGAGCGAGCAGCTCCATGGCGATCGAGATGACGCCGCGCGACCGCGACCGCGACCGCGACCGCGCGTCCTCGGGCGCCGCCGCGAGCGAGGACGTGGCGTCTAGCGTCTACCTCAAGTCCTCGTGGGTCGTCTGCTCGCTGCGGCACCCAGGTCTGCGGCTCGCCGGCTGCGTCGCCCACCTGACCGCGTGCTTGTTCCTCTGCGCGACCTCGCCGCTGCTCGCGTCGGTCAAGCCGCGCGGCTCCTTCCCGGTCTACGGCGACCTGGCAGCGACCGTGTGCTCCGGCGCGTCGTGGACCAAGCTGCTGCTGCACGCGTCGCTCGGCGCCATCATCCTGCTGGTTCTGCGCCTCGTGGCGTACCGGCGGCTGCTGCAGCGCGAATGGAACTGGCGAGGCAGCTTCCGCCGCGCGACTCGCGCCTTCTCCCGACTCTCGGGCGTGGACGAGCGCGAGCTCGCTACAGGAGACACCGCCGTGGGTGGCGCGGCGTTCGCGCGCGCTCTGCGCCTCCGCGTGTTCACGCCGCGCGTCACCGGCAAGCCGACGCTCACGGTGCTCGTGGCGAGCACGCCGACGCAGACGGACGGCTCGTGGACGTTCCTGGCCATGCTGTTCCCTTTCTGCTGGTGGCTCAGCGTCTCCGCTCTGCGCGCGCTCGCCGGCATCGACGCGTACACGCGCGCGGACGCCGCCGGGACCTTCGGCAGCCTGCTCGTGCCCGGCGACAGCGCGGACGCGTGGCGACAAGTCGACGTGCAGCGCGCCGTCCACGTCTCGGTCTTGACGCTGAGCGCGCTCAAGCTGGCCGCGACACTGGACCTGGCGCTGCAGGACCGCTGCTACGCGCGCGCGCTGTACGGCAACTGGCTCGTGCGCGTCCGCAAGACCTACAGCGGCTACGCGCGCACGCGGATCGTGGCCTGCTGGCTCGCGGTGGCCGCTGTCGTCGGCGGCGGAGCGCTCGGCGGCGGCTTCCGCGCCATGCAAGACGCGTGGGTGGACGTGAACCTCGGGAGCGGTGGCAACGCCATGCTGCTGTGGTTCACCAACGAGTCGTGGCGCTCCATGCTCGCGGCGCTCGTCGTCGCGCTTGACGCGCTCTGGCTCGTGCAGGACTGGGCGTTCCCGGGGTTCGCGTCGCCGGTCGGGACCAAGGTGTTCGGCTGGCCAGGCGAGCAGCTCTCGCTCTCGCTCCCGCTCTCGCTCGGCCGCTCGAGGCGCCAGCGGCTCGGCGTGTGCGTCGCGAGCAAGTGGCTCGGCGGCTTCCTCGTCCTCGGCGCCTTGCTACCGCTCGAGCTGTGCCTCTTTGCGCAGATCGCGGCGTTCGCGCCGGCCAAGTACGGGCTGCTGGAGGACCAAGAGACCTTCCGTGTCGTCCCGGCCAACACGAGCGAGTACCTGTCGCTCGAGTACGACGAAATCACGCGGCGCCTGCTCCAGTACGGATCCATCAGCCGCTACTTCCCGTGGTCCGACTGGGACGGCGTGCCCTCGTTCGTCGTGCTGGCGCTCGCGGCGCTCGGGCTCGCGTGGCTCTGCGCGTACGAGCGCTTCGCCATGCGCTTCACCACGCTCCTCGGCATGCCGGCCGAGCTCGAGCGGCAGCGCGCGAGAGCCAAGGTGAATGCCGCGCTCGGCCACGCGACCAAGCGCGCGGTGCGCACGCAGCTCCGACTCCGCGCGCTGTTCGACATGCGCGCGCGCAGTGACGGCTTCTGTATCCTGCTCGCCGGCGTGTCGGTCGCGACGGTCGCGCTGCAGTTCCGCTCCATCTGGCTCTCGCCGTGGCAGGACCAGGTGTCGCTGCCACTGCAGGCGCCGGGCGAGACGTTCGCCGCGCTGCTGCTGCTCGTGACGCTCGTGCTGGCGCTCCAGCTGCACCACCGGTACACGCTCAAGATGGAGATCATGGTGCTGCAGCACGCCATCCCGCCCGACTGCGGCGGTGCGCTGCACCAGTCGCCGCGCCGACTGCTGCTGCCGTTCCTCGTCGAGCTCGCGGCCTGCGCCTTCTGCCTCCCGCCGCTCGTCCACGGCCACTTGTGGCTCGACGAGCAGCGGTACGTGGTCTCACCGCACGCGCGAGCACCAGTCGCGAGCTGCCCGGCTCACTTGACGCCCTCGGGCGACAGCAGCCGCTCGTGCAACCTGGTCTACCGCTACCCGGTCGAGGTACTCAACATGGCCGTGTTCATCCGGCTCTACTGGCTCGCGCGCGTCGTGCGCAACCGGCTGCTCAAGAAGGTCGTGGCCGATCCGACGCTGGTCGCCGGCGGCGCGCTGCAGTCGCTGCCTGTGGACTCGAAGCTCTGGAGCGCTCGCGTGGCGTTCGCGCTCGCGCCGGCGCAGCTCCTGGCCGCGCTGTTCACATTCCTCTGGGTCGGCACGGCCGCCGCCGTGACCGTCTTCGAGCGGCCGTTCCCCTCGGCGCTGGACGACGAGGAGTACTCGCTCTGGCTCGTGGTCGAGACCATGGCGACTGTCGGATACGGCGACGCGTATCCTATCACGGGGTTCGGCCGGGCCAGCGTTTTCCTTGGCGCCATGGTCGGCGGCACGGTCTTCATCTCGCTCCTCATCTCGGTCTTCCTCGAGTCCATGAAAGGCTCCAAGCACGAGCATAAGGTGGTCGAGACGATCGAGCGCGTGCATTGGGAGCGGCAGCGTCGCGCCATGGCCGCGACGGTGATCGCCCATGCCTGGTCGATGCACCGCGGTGTCCGCGACGGACACGCGCGCCGCTCCGAGGCGGCCGAGCGCCACCTCGTGCAGGCCGCGCACCGGTTCAAGCTGTGTCGCAAGGACCGGCCGCGCGAGACGTTCGAGAGCCTGCGGCGGCTCGAGACGCGCACGATCGCGCTCTGGTCGCGGCACGAGGCCAGCGAGTGGCTGCGCGAGCAGCAGCAGGAGACGCAGCGCGCGCTGGCGGCGCTCGAGGCGCACGTGGACCGCATCGAGCGCGCCTTCCTCCCGCGGCGATGACGGTCGCAGGCGGCCTGCACCGAGCGCGGGCTCTCCCGTCGACGGTGACACTGCGGTTCGACGGCACGCTGGATTTTGGTAGCAGTGTATCCATTTCGTTGGAGCGCAAGTTGAAGTGAGCCGTGTCGTAGCTGCTCATTTGACTGGGTTTCACTATGCGAGCGGACCCACTCGAGGCAGATTCGAAGCGCTGTGGCGCCGAATCTCGTCCACGCTGGAATTTTGGGCCAAAAGACACGCAGCTCCGCGTTCTCCGCATACTGAATGCAAGTACAAACGCTGCCACTTTGATGGCTACACAATGGTCACGCATGAAGCCAGGCGATCGATCGATCGATCGACCAGCAGGAGCATGTAGGTCGGTAGGTCGGTAGGTGCGCGTAGCTTTCGGAATGCCGTCGCCCGTCTGGTCCATACGGGCTATGATGGCCCGCGCTCACTCTGCGACTCGCGGCCGACTACTCAAGCCAGTCCAGCACGTCGCGTCGCTCGCTAGTATCTCCATCTCCATTTCCATCTCCAGGCAATCGATCGACCGTCCGAACTCGACTCTCGGTTCCAGCATGTCGACGGTCTGTAGCGAGGGTGTGCTCGACTGCCTCGCGTCCGCGGCGTCTGGGAGCGGCGACTGTGCGGCGTACGCGAGCGACTTCGCGGTGCTCGAGGGCTCTCGCTGGCTGCTGACGCTCGGGCTGCTGGCGACGGCGGCCATGGCCTTCTACGTCGGCGCCAACGACGTGGCGAACGCGTTCGGCACGTCGGTCGGCTCGCGCGCCATCAGCATGAAGTGGGCACTGCTGATCGGCGGCGCAGCCAACTGGGCCGGCGCCTTCACGCTCGGCTACGGCGTGTCGGACACGGTGCAGAACGGCGTGGCGGACGTGCGCGAGGCCGACTGCTGGGCCTGCGGCTACTGCGACAGCCAGATGAGCGTCTACGCCGTGGGCATGCTCGCGGCGCTCATCAGCGCGAGCGCCTTCATCGCGGCCGCGACCGTCGCGGGCATGCCCGTGAGCACCACGCACGCGGTCGTCGGCGCGGTGATGGGCATGACCATCTTCCAGGTCGGCGGCGGCTGCCTCGACTGGGACTTCGAGTCCGGCCTCTCGGGTATCATCGCGTCCTGGGGCCTCTCGCCCGTCATGGCCGGCGTCATCGGCATCCTCATCTACGCGGCCACGAGCCGCAGCATCATGCAGGCGGACAGCGCGGCGCGCAGCGCCATGGCGCTGCTGCCGGTGCTGTACGCTGTCTGCGCCTTCGCGCTCGTGCTCATGATCCTGCTCAAGTCGCCCTACACGCAGTCCTGGGACAAGGGCTACATGGTGCTCACGAGCCTCGGCGTCGGGCTCGCCACGCTCGTGCTCGCGCGCTTCGTGCTCGTGCCCGTCATCCGCCGCCGCGTGCCGTCCGCCACTGGCGACGAGCTCATCGTCGGGCTCCGGAGGCGCGTCAAGGCGGTCGAGAGCGAGCCAGAGGCGGCGGCGGGCGCCGAGGCCTACCACAACGGCAAGCCGCCAGGCTTCAACGCGTCGCTCGACCCGATGGACAGCGGCGAGTACGCGTACGTCAACACGCCGAGCGAGCAGGGCGAGTACCAAGAGAGCGTGGACGAGCTCGAGCGGTCCGTCTTCTCGCGCGCAAGCAGCTCCGCGTCGAGCGACGGCGACGTCGACGGCGTCTTCATGGACGAGTACAACAAGCTGACGGCGGACGAGAAGGACGCCATGTTCGTGTTCCGGTACCTGCTCATCATGGTCGCGACGCTCAACTCGTACGCGCACGGCGCGAACGACACGGCGAACGCCACGGGCCCCATGGGCGCCATCTACGACGCGTACCAGCACGGCCTGGCCGTGTGCGACAGCGACGGCGAGACGCAGGAGTGGATCATGGCGGCGGCCGGCGCCTGCCTCTGCCTCGGCGTCGTCGTGCACGGCATCCCCGTGATGCGCACCATGGGCTCGCGCATCTCGGTCATCGACATGCACCGCGCGTTCGCCATGGAGATGGCGTCCACGCTCACGGTCGTGATCGCCACGCTGCTCGGCGTGCCCGTGTCCACGACGCACTGCCAGGTCGGCGCCGTGCTCTTCGTCAGCATGTACGCGCTCGGCGTACGCAACGTGAGCTTCCCCATGATGGGCCGCATCCTGCTCGCCTGGCTCCTCACGGTCCCGGTCTCCGCGCTCGTCTCCGCCTTCCTCGTCGTCGTCTTCCGCGCCGCCATCGCGACGCACGCATGACCGGCCGCGTCGCCTCGCGTCGCCTCGCGTCGCCTCGCGTCGCCTCGCGTCGCCTCGGCGCCAGGAGCGACGGCAGCTCACCAGATGTGGCCCAAATGTTCAGTCCGCGCTCATCTACAGCCTGCAACCGCACGCTTTATGGCCTCTTCACGGCTTTATACAGGTCATTTGCACCACTATCAACCATCGGAGGAGAGATGCTCAATAACAACATTTATCGCGCCGCATCAATTCCGAGAAGTAGATGGCGCCTCGCGCGCTCCTCTCGCCTTCTTAGAGGCACAAGACGTTTGGACCGCGACCGGGCATGGCGACGCCGGCGGACGCGCCTGCTCCCGCCGCGGGCGCCGCGCCGGCCGCCTCGGCCGCCGCGATCGCGGACGGCGCGTCTCTGCTGGCGGCGCTCGCGGCGCTGCGGCTCGAGCGCGTGCACAAGTCGCTCTTCGGTGCGAGCCACGAGCCGGCGGCCGTGTCGCTCTCGCTCGACCACGTGGCCTTCTCGGGCGGCGCCAAGCCGCTCAAGCTGCAGTGGGCCGACGTGCTCGGCGCGCACGTGCTGTCGGCGGCCGGCGAGCGGCTGGCCGCGCCCCTGGACGCGCGCGCGGCCGCGGCGGACGCGCACTACCTGCTCGGCGTGTTCGCGTGTCCGACGCGCACGCGCAAGCCCGGGACGCTCAAGAAGCGGCACCTGGCCGAGTTCTTCTTCCGCTTCCGCGGGCGAGACATGGCCGCGGTCGCCGCGCTTCAGGCGGTCGCCAACTTCCTCGCGGACCCGCGCGCGCGCGCGGCCGTCGACCGCTCGGCCGGCGTCGAGGGACTGACGCTCGCGGCCTGCCGCGCGCTCGCGCCGCGCAAGTTCCTCGTGCTCATCAACCCCGTCGGCGGCGCCGGTGCGTCCGCTTGTCGTTGTCTGCTAGTGGCGCTGCGAGGCGAGCGAGCGAGCGAGCGAGCGAGCGCGACTGACGGGCGCTGGCTGTGTGTGTCGGCGACGACCGGCGATGGTCGGCAGGCAAGGGCGTGCAGACGTTCGAGACCAAGGCGGCGCCGATCTTCCGGTTCGCCAACATTGAGACGACCGTGCGGCTCACGGAGCGCGCGAATCACGCGCTCGAGATGATGAAGGAGCTGCCTCTCGGCGAGTTCGACTGCGTCGTGGCCGTCGGCGGCGACGGGAGTCTGTACGAGAGTACGTGTCTGCCATGTTCACGAGGGGAGAGGCAAGAAAGGAGGAAGGGAGGGAAGGGAGGGAAGGGAGGGAAGGGAGGAAGGAGGCTCGGCTCTCTCTGTCGTCGCTAACCTCCCCCGCCTCTGTGTTGCACTCGCAGTCGTGCAGGGACTCATGGCGCGCGAGGACTGGAACAAGGCGATCCGGCAGCCGATCGGGATCATCCCCGGCGGCTCTGGCAACGGACTCGCGCACTCGATCGCGCACCAGAGCCAGGAGAAGGGCAAGCCTACGAACGCGGCCTTCATGCTGGCCAAGGGCCTGCCGCACGACCTGGACATCACGTCGATGCGCAACGGCAAGGAGACGACGTACTCGTTCCTGTCGCTCGAGTGGGCGTCCATCGCGGACGTGGACATTGGCTCGGAGAAGCTGCGCGCGCTCGGAGACCTGCGGTTCACGGTCGCGTACCTCCACCAGATCATGTTCCAGGCCAAGGAGTACGGCGGCAAGCTCTGGTACCTGGATGAGGAGGCATTCGAGGGCGAGGCGCCGCCGCGGTACTTTGACACGGCGGACCCCGAGTCGGCGGCGCGGCCGGCCATGGACCTGTTCGACAAGCCCGAGGAGCTGGCGGCCGGCGGTCGGTGGAAGGAGATCGGCGACCGCTTCCGCATCGTCTGGGCCATGAACATCTCGCACGCGAGCGCGGACGCGCTGCTAGCGCCCGGCGCGCAGCTCGACGACGGCTACAACTACATCACGTTCATCCACGGCGACCAGTCCAAGAAGGACCTGCTCGGCATGCTGCTCGCCATGGAGACGGGCGACCACGTCGACAAGCCAGGCGTCCAGCACGTCAAGACGAGGTTGGACCCGCCGTGATTGGCACTGCTGGACGACGAGGCAAGCGGCTGACCGTGTGTGTGTGTGTGTGTGACTATGACTATGACTGCGGCTGTATGGCGCAGAGCCTTCAAAATCGAGCCGAGTCGGCCGGACGACCTCATCTGCGTCGACGGCGAGGTCTTCGACGGGCCGTACTTGGAGGCGCAGGTACACCGCGGCATGGCGCGCGTCATGGCGATCCCGCAGTTCGCCGACAAGGAGTAGCGACTGCAGTGCGCGCCGTGCGGAGCCAGCCGCGCACCGCTCCGCCCTCGACGATTGGCCGTCGACCATGGACGCGTCACGAGCCAATGGATCGGTGTATCCATCAGTCAGTTACCGCGGAATATATATGGGTGTGTTGGAGACGGTCACAGCGTGTTGCTGGCTATTGTTAGACGGTCGTGGACGCGACGATCGAGCGGAGTGGACGGCAGCGCCATGGGCGGCATGCTGAGCGCGCCGGTGCCCGTGCCCGACGAGCGCATGCTGGCCATGATCGCCAAGCTCAAGCGTGAGGATTCTCTTTCTCTCTTTCTCTCTCTCTCTCTCTTTCTCTCTTGCTCTTAGCCTCCCACCTTCGCTCGTTCGCTATAGCGCACTGATGGCAAACGCTTGGGCTCTGTGAACGCCGACTTGGACCGCCTAGTGACCGACAAGGACCTGCGCGTGCTCTTCGCCAGGTTCACCAAATATGACCAAGAGGTGAGGCGCTCGCCTTGCGACTCGGAGGCGTCGGCGACCGGCTCTGACGCTCGTTGACGCGCTCGCGCTGCACCGTCGCGCTGGGCTCCAGTTCGTGAGCTCTTGAGCGTCCGAAGCGGCTCGCTGCAAGGCGACAGGTGGTGACGCGGCGTCCTTGTGCCTTGCGGACGCGAAACAGCAAAGGCGGGACGATCGACCGGTCCGAGTTCTACAAGTCGATCGACGAGAAGCACTCGGAGTTCGGCGACGCCATCTTCGCGTTCATCGGTGCGTCCGCCGCTCAGCCGCCCGGCTGTCTGCGCTCGCGACTTGACCGCAGTATGTGCCGCCGACGTGGACCGTAGACGAGGACAACAGCGGCGTGCTAGACTTCAGTGAGTACGTCGAAGCGCTCGGCAAGTTCTGCGTGCTGAGCAAGGAGGAGATCCTCAAGTGTGCGTGCGCATTCCATTGCGACGGCCGCCTGCGTCTGGTGCGAATGGCACCGGACTGACCTTCCTTGAGCGCGGTCCCAGTCTGCTTCAACTTGTTTGACGAGGACAGGAACGGCACGATCGAGGGCCAGGAGCTGAACCACCTGCTCGAGATTATGCACGAGGGCGAGGAGACGAGCAACATGCGGCAGGCGCTCAAGGCGTTCGACTTCAACGGCGACGGCCGCATCGACTTTGCTGAGTTCAGGCAGCTGCACACGCAGTTCCCGAGTCTCCTCTACCCGGCGTTCCGCATCCAGCACAACATGCGCATCTTCACCATGGGCGAGAGCTGGTGGAACAAAAAGGTCGCCGAGCTGCTCGCGGACAAGGCCGAGCAGGCTGCGCGAGAGGCCGCCGCGGCCGCTGACGCCAGCGGCGCGAGCGCCGAGGAGCTCAAGGCTCAGCGCGAGGCGATGGCTCGCGCCGCCAAGCAGAAGCGGCAGGAGCAGGCCATCCGCATCCGCATGGGCTGTCTGCAATACCACTGCTGTCCGTGCCGCCGACACTTGTACGTCGTGGACGACGCGGACGCGCGCGGGGCGGACTCGAGCGACGAGGAGACGGAGGAGGAGAAGGCCGAGCGACTGAAGCGCGCGCTCAAGCCGTCGCCGGGTCCGGGGAAGCAGGGCAAGCGAGATAACATCGTCAAGGTGCCGCGCAAGCCACTGACACAGGAGGAGCGGCTCGAGCGCGCGCGCAAGCGGAGGATGCGCGACATGCAGGACCGGCCGACGCGGAAGGACTGAGCTGCTCGTTTGCGGCCGCCTTCAAGTTGGAGATGGGTACATTCGCCAGAGCGTACCGTCAACGACACTCGAGATTGTTCTCTCACTCCGACTGTATGGGTGGCGAACAGTTTCGTGGATTCTCTCGATCATGTTGATGTGAGATGGGCTATTTGGTAATCGCGTATGCGATGCATGCAACGCCTCAACCTGATCGATGCATGTCGGTAGGTGCTGGCAGTTTTTTGCTGCGTCGACATTTTTCTGTGGTGCCGTAATCATATTGCGTCTTTGAATGATCGTACATATTCCAAGAAGTGTAGAAATGCAGGCTGTCTACTGAGGAGTATTGAGCCCGTCCCCTATGTCTACCGATACATGTCACTCTTGTGAAGTATGTCTTTGACTTGCAGAGTGTCGGTCGTGGCGGTTCTTTGACACTCCAAGGGATCGGGCTGGACTCTTCAACGCACACATTCCTACACACAGCGTATTTGTACGAGCTTCCTCCCCGTCCATTTGCTTGTGTGATTGTTTACTGCGCAAACCAATTTGGTGCTTGAACGCAGGACCAGCGACGCCGCCTTGCTGAAGAGCCGCCGCTGCCTCGATGCGACTACAGCCTCGACGTCATGGCTGTGCTCCAACGCGTGCCACGATGGATAGGGCGGACGTCGCCTTCAGGGCCTTGCTGTCTACGTCAGTGCGCCACGCGACCGCCTGCTGATCCTTGCCGCCTGGGTTCGAAGTACAGTGTGACAAAGTAATCAATCATCATCAGCGTGTGGCTATTGGATTGAAGCGCGCTGTCCACGTCCCAAACCTCTTGCGTTCAGTATCCGCCGATCGCGTCCCAAGCGCATTCTTTTCTGATGTCGCCACTCTCGCAGGCTCGTCCGTCATTCCGCTCACTTCCGCCAACACTCCTCACTCCATTTCTCTGCGCTCCCCATACTCAGGCGCAGATAGCGGCGGCCATTGGTGATCCAACGAGAACAAGCCGCCGGAAGAGGCCGCCGCGCCATTCCTCCTTCTCATCGCCGCCGTCCCGCCGTCCGTCCGAGCGAGCCCTTCACCACCCGCGACGCATCGCCCTGCCGCTAGCGCGCTAGTCGCCGGCGCGCCAGTCCCTCATCTCGCTCCTTCAGCGCGCGAGCGTCTCCACAACCAGCCCGCCAACCAGGCAGCCAGCCAGCGCAAGTCCGTCTCGTCCGCCATGCCGCGACCATTCTGCTCCGCGCCGACCGGCGCCGACGACTCGTCCGCGGCTGCGTCCGCGGCTGCGACTGCGGCGAGCGGCCGGACAGGCACCGCAGACGCCACAGGCTTGCTCCAGCATCTCCAGCAGCGCCTGCGGACGCGCTGCTGCGGAGAACGCGCCGGCGAGGCCGACCCGGCGGCACGGCATGTGGACGCCAGCTCCAACGCGGTCGGCCTCGCGCTCCCGTGTCTGCTGCAGTCGTGGCGCCGGCGCATCGAGTGCATGGCGTCCGACGCCGACAGCGACGCCGACAGCCACACGCAGACGCGCCACCACTACCACCACCATCGTCATCTCCATGGACCGCACGAGGATGGGCTCCGTCACCTGCACCACCGGACCGCGCGTTGCCACCGCCATCGCCATCGCCGTGGCGACCGGTCCGTCGAGCGACCGACCGAGGCATCGCTGTTGCCACCAGAGTCAACCACCAGCGCCAGCGCTAGCTCCAGTTCCAGCTCCAGCTCTAGCTCTAGCTCTAGCTCCGGTTCCAGCTCCAGCCCCACTGGCGTGGACGGCCCGGCGCCGCCGCCGTTCCGGATCGGAGGCTTCGAGCTGCCCAAGCTGCTGCACCCTCGGCTGGAGCGCCAGCGCGCGTGTGCGTCGCTCTCAGGTCTCTGGGGTGCCGCGCTCTCCCCGCCGCCGTCGCCGTCGCCATCGCCGTCACCGGACGCGCCGCGGCCGCGCTGCCACCCGTACTGGCGCCGCGGGGGCTGCTCCAAATGAGCATCGCATTATTTACGGCTTCCCGAGTCGATGACGGGTGGACCGCACACCCGCGCGCTCGCTGGTAGCAGGTAGTCGCGCGTCTCGCGCAGCAGGCAGAGCCAGCGCGAGCGCCGTTGAGCCTAGCAGCGAACGATTCCTTGGAGCCCAATGGAGACTGACCGCCGTCTCGCCATCCACTCTCGTGCCCACGTCGTCAACACCCGCTTTCCGTCGCGGACTGCGCCGAACAGCGACGCTCGCCGATGCGACGGCTCGCGCAAGCGCGTAATGCGTCGCTCTCCATGTGGTCAGACGCAACGACCCGTTCGTGCTAGGTACGAGTGGACCCTCGAGCACCCACTTGCGATTTTTTGCGCGTCTTGAGAGCGCGCGACTGCTTCGTGACGACCCGCGCCATTCCTCGATTCCGAGCGCCTCGGACGGCAAAGCATGGCAGCAGCGCGTCTCCAGCTCGCGGCGCTCGCGGCGCTGCTCGCGGCGGCTCGGCTAGATTGTAAGCGCTTCGCCTGCGTTCAATCACCGCGGTGTTTCCTATTGTGACCCAACGCGCGCGCATCCCATGAGCAGCAGCGAGTGCCGAAGCCTGCTCTTCGATTTGCGACGTTGACGTAGTCCTCGGCTTCCTGCCTGGCGGCTCGCTCAACTGCACATGCTCGGGCTCCGAAGCTACCAGCCTCCTCCTCTCTGATACCTGCCAGTGCGGTCCGTGCTTCCAGGAGAGCAGTGGAGACGTGATCGCCTACATGCTCGACAGCGACGGGTCTTGCACCTTCGGCACGAACTGCAGTGCGTCCTCGCTCCTCTCTTCTACCGGCTCGGCAGGGCGTGAGCCGGTTAGCTCGTATGATTGAGCATGCTCATGACGATATAGGGGAGTGCCAGCCGCACTCACTCGACGGGTCTCTCTCCGCGAGCTCCGCCTCGAGCTCCGCCTTGAGCGCTGGGCCGACCTCCGTCTCTGGAAGCGGAGTCAGCCGGCTGGCTGAAGACGACAGCGGAGAAGACGCCAGTCCAGGAAGCCACAGCGGCTCCAGTGAGTGCCAACTCTCTCCTTGGACTCAATTGACGTCGCGAGGTGGCTCACGGCCGTGGGTTGCGGTTCAGGCGCTGGCAGAGTCGAAGTGTGGGAGGTCGTGCTCATCGTCTCGGTCACAATGCTGGCTGCGGTCGCGGCGGGCGTGGCCTTCGTCTTCAAGCGCGAGCACTCGCGGGTCCGGAGAGCCAGAGACGAGAGCGAGGATCTGTCCGTCCAAGTCGTCCCACTGCCGACGCCACCACGAGGCACTGCGTTTCGGGCAGAGGCAACACCATCATAATGGCGCAGGTTGCCGGCTTGAGACGACGCACTGCAGCGCTCAGCTACCCTGGCGCAATGATCCTTGGTCCGCCGCGAAACTCAAGGAGCGCTGCGCTCTAGCATGCGCACTGCGTCCAGCAGCGTCTCGCGCATGGACTCGTCCAGTGCGTCCGCCTGTGCGCACACACGCAGCGCGTCTAGCGACTCGTGCGCGTGTCGACTCTGCGTGACTGACTGCACGTGCAGCTCGGAGACTTGGCGCATGAGGTCCCGACATTTGCTCTCCGCCGCGTGGTAATAGCGCTGGAAAAACTCCCGGAGAAGCTCCTTCTCCGCCGCCTGACGCTTCAGCGCCGTCTCCGCGAGGGCGGAGACTTCACTGGCGGTCGTCAAACGATCAACAGCAGTAGGAGAGCGCTCCTCTCGTCTGCGTTTCTTGGAAGGGGATGGCGTTGGCGACGGAGACCGAGCGTGGTCAGGCGACTTGAGTCGCTCCGTCCCACCAGCACTGCCTCTCCGGCCAGCGCTAAGCTCCGGGCCACCGGCGAGGACTCCGTCTGCGCGGATGCCATTCGCCGCTTGCCGTTCCGTGGAGGTTTCTTCGCGCTTGGCAGCGACGCGAGCGAGCTCTTCCTCTAACTTCGTCTTGGCTTTCTCAAGCTCAGCGATCTCTCTCGCCTTGGCAGCTGCATCGTCTGCAGCCTCCTCCAGCATGGAGCGTGCGCGCTCGAGCTCAGCCGTGAGCTCGCCCACGCGCTTCTCCATCGTCTCTGCGTCTGCCACGCGCGCTTTCTCTAGGGCCTGAAGCTCGGACTCGTTCTCGCTCGCTCTTCCCCTTCGCAGCGCCGCCAGCTCCTCCTGCAGCGCGCTCACTTGATCCTGATGCTTCTTGGCCTCTTGCGCCATCTCCTCGTTAGCTTTGCGCAGCGCGCGACACTCGTCTGACAGGTCCGCGTTGTCAAACTTGTACTGGAGCAGCTCGTCCTGGAGTTTGGACAACATGAGCTTGGACTTGGTCTTGGTCTCGCTCAGCTTGGCAACCAGCGCGTCTTGCTCGCCCGCCAGCGCCTCCCGCGCGCTCTTGGCCTCAGCGTTCGCCTTGACTAGCGCTTCGTGGTCCGCGCGCAGCGTGGCGAGCTCCGACTCCTTCTCCTTCTCGGTCGCACGCTTCTGCTGCAGCTGCGTCTCGAGCTCGAGCACGCGGTCGTCAATTAGCTGGCGCTCCATCGCCTCGAACTCCCGCGCGCCGCCCCTCGCGCGCGCCATCGCCTCGGCGAAGGACTCTGCGTCTTGCTGGCCCGCCTCCGACCAGAAGCGCACCATCTCGGCGTCCTGCACCGTCGCCTCCATCTCCACGCGCATCGTCATCTCGCGCAACGCGGACGCGACCTGCTCCTGCTCCACCAGCGCGACCTGCTCGCTCAGGAAGTCCGACGAGTGCTCCAGCCGCTCCTGCCACTGCGTGCACTGCGCCACGAACGCGTCCATCGCGCGCACGGTCGCGCCCGAGAGCACAACCGTCGGTGCGGACCCGCGTCCGTCGTCGCTGCGCCGCTGCTGCGTGTCGTCCCCGGCGTCCTCGCTGTCCGCCAGCCGCCGACGCTTCGGCGACCGCTTCTCGGGTAATCTGGAGACATCGGGCGCCGCGCCGGTCCCGCTCGCGAGCGCCACTTGCGCGCGATTCTCCAT
This sequence comes from Phytopythium kandeliae, assembly GCA_023338135.1. Taxonomy (NCBI): domain Eukaryota; phylum Oomycota; class Peronosporomycetes; order Pythiales; family Pythiaceae; genus Phytopythium; species Phytopythium kandeliae. The sequence continues at coordinate 6,292 of JAADYC010000313.1, read as the reverse complement.
GGGGCTCGCTGGCGCCTTTCCCGCCATATTCGTTCGGCGTTGCCTGTGCTTTGGACGGGAACGGAGAGCGCACCCCAGTTTGAACGTATTCGATCAGAGAGGCTGTGATATTATGGATCAGAGGTTTAGCGGACGTAAAGGCAACCTACCTCATGCATCCACTTCGAGAATATATGACAGCGCTGATATTGTAAGATAGCCGAAGACTGCAACCTCGTAAATAGACTGTTGTAACCCGTAGCACCTTGAAATCAATACCATACATGTCAAATCATCCATGGCGAGCGGACGTTTGCTTGCGTGTGGGTCGATTCCGGACCTCTTCATTCCGCACCCCGCTAAACGAACGACGAGCGCCGCGACCATGGTCAATGCCGCCGATGCCGACGCCGCCGCCGACGCAGACCCGCCGGTGGTGCTGGCGCTGCGCGCGGGCGCGAGCCTGGCGTCCTGCTACCTGTTCGCGAGCCTGCTCCCCGAGATGCGGCGCGCGCGGGCGAGGCGCGACGTCGGCGCCATGTCCGTGCTGCCCATCCTGTCCATGCTGGTCAACTGCGTCAGCTGGGGGCTCTACGGCTTGCTGCTGCGCGACTACTTCCCGCTCGTGGCCACCAACGTCGTCGGCCTCGCGCTCTCGGGCTTCTACCTCGCGGTCTACTACCGGTGCTCGGCCAGCAAGGCCGCGTTGCGCAGACAAGTGGCGCTCGCGCTGCTGCTGCCGCTCGCGCTCGCGCTGCTGGCCGCCACGAGCTCCGACGCGACCCGTCCGGGTGTGCAGGCCGCTGTCGGGTACGTGTCGATCGTGGTGGCTGCCGTCATGGTCGGCTCGCCGCTCGCCACGGTCAAGCAGGTGCTGCGGACTCGGAGCGCCGACGCCATGCCGCTGCTCATGGTCGTCGCCGGCGCTGTCAACTCGGCGCTCTGGCTCGCCTATGGCCTCGTGCGGAGCGACATGGTGGTCATCGCGCCAAATGTGCTCAATCTGGCCATCGGCGCCGTCCAGCTCGCGGTCGTCTGCGCCTTCCGCAAGCGGCGCGACTACTCGGCGCTGGACAAGCCTCAAGGCGAGCAGGAGTCCACTCGCGCTGCATCCGAGGACGCTGCCGTGTCGACACCACAAGTGCGACCGGTGGGAGATCGGATGAGCAAGGAGCAAGGAGAAGAAGATCGAGGGATCGAGCTCGTCGTGGCAGTGGCGGACGCGAATCTGTCGCCAAGGAGCCGCAAGACTTCCGCCGTTGCTGTGCTTTGAGAGCAATAGTCGAGTGCCCCACGCGACGATGCGCGGGATGAGAGCGTCTTTGCAGCGGTCAAGCGTTTCCAACGCAAGTTGGATATGCATCTCCACGAGCTTTGTGTACTCGCTGGAAGCAGACACAAGGCGCCGTTGGGTCAAGGGACTACGCGGCAGCTTCTTCTTCAGCCTAAATCCCCAGGAATAGCTCGGCTGCATCGCCAGCCACAGAGCGGGCGGTTTCTTCGCCTCCGCTCCGCTGGAGGATCCCGCCATCACTGCGGATCCTATTTCCGGCCGCAGATTCAGCTTGGCAACGCTCAAACGCAGACGTGATGGCGTGGGTTTCAGCCGCTCGACACGTCCAGTTCTCGATTCGGTCGGTCGTTCCAACCAAGCACCAGAGCAGAAGCAGGCAGAGCACGGGTTCTGCTCTGTCCGGGTCGACGGCTGCACGATGGCTCCTCCGGTGAGTGGGCAGAGCGGAGAAGATGGCAGCGCGGTAGCGACGCGGCTGGTCGAGACGACCATCACGGACTATGTCGGCGCGACAGACAGCATCCAACCCGACGGTGTCCAAGTCAGCAACGCCGAGGCGAGCCTCCCGATACTGACCACGGCTGCAGATGTCTCGCCAGCCTTCGTTGCGGTCGCTGGGGCTTCTGCGGTCGACGAAGACGAAGACGAGACGGATGACGAGCTGGGTGATCTCGAAGCGGCCGCGGAGCACCACATGACGCACATGGAGCGTCTGTCGACGCTCGACCCGTCGAGCCTGCAGACGCTCCTCAGCGGCGGGCTCGGTCGCTTCTACGGCAAGGTCAAGCGCGCCGCCAAGAAGAACAACCTGAGCTTCCCGACGCCAGAGGTGCACTTCGAGAATATGTCGTACACGGTCTGGCTCACGAACGAGAGCTCCGTGGCCAAGTCGTCTATCGGCGGGCACTTCCACGGGCTTGTGGCTCCGTGGCGCAAGCTGCGCACGGTCAAGAAAACCATTCTGCACCCGATGACGGGCATGATCTCGCCCGGGTCGCTCACGCTCGTGCTGGCGAATCCGGGGGCCGGCAAGTCGACGTTCCTCAAGGCGATCGCGGGCAAGCTCAAGTCGCGCGCCGGCTACCGCGCCATGAAGGGTATGGTGACGTACAGCGGGCTCTTGGCCGAGGAGATCATCATCTCCAAGCTCGTCGGGCTCGTGGACCAACTCGATAATCACTTCCCGACGCTCACAGTGCGCGAGACTATCCACTTCGCCGACCGCTGCCTCAACGGACCGCCGGAGAGCAAGCCAGCCAAGCTACAGGAGGTCGCACGGCTCCGAACCGAGTTGATCCTCCACATGCTCGGGCTCTCCAAGTGCGCCGATACGTGTGTGGGTGACGCGCTGCTGCGCGGTGTGTCGGGCGGCGAGCGCAAGCGCGTGACGCTCGGCGAGATGCTCGTGGGCGGGCAGAGTCTCTTCCTCTGCGACGAGATCAGCACGGGGCTCGACAGCGCCGCCGTGTTCGACATCGTTACCTCGCTGCGCACGTGGACGCGCTCGCTCGGCGGCTCGGCTGTCGTCGCGCTGCTGCAGCCGCCGCCCGAGGTCGTCGAGCTCTTCGACGACGTGATACTCCTGGTGGAGGGCCGGCTCGTGTTCCACGGCCCGCGCGTGGAGATGCTGCCGTACTTCGACCGCCTAGGCTTTGCGTGTCCGCAGGGCAGCGTCGACCCCGCCGAGTTCGTCATCGACGTCGTCTCGGGCCGCGGCGGGCAGTACTTGACCCGCATGTCGCCCGTGCGACCGCCGCGGTCGGCCGCGCAGTTCGAGGAGTTCTTCCACAACTCGACCGTGTACAAGCGGACGCTGGCGGCGATGGCCGAGAAGAAGCACCACCACGTGCAGATCAAGAACGAGTCCGAGATGCAGCAGGTGGCGCACGAGCTGCAGGCGAACGCGCACACGTCGCCGTACAAGAACTCGTTCTGGGGAGCGACCGCGCTGCTGCTCGAGCGCCAGCGCAAGGTTTGGTTCCGCGACCGCTCGCTCGGCAAGAGCAAGATGATCGAGGCCGTGAGCGACGGACTCATCCTCGGCATCATCTACCTGGGCGTGACGACCAAGCTGTACCTGCGCATGTTCTTCTTCCTCATCGCCATCTTCCAGCGCCAGGCGTGGCAGCAGGTGACCATCTCGTTCCAGATGCGCCACGTGTTCTACAAGCAGCGCTCGCGCAACTTCCACCGCACGCTCAGCTTCACGCTGGCCGAGTCGCTCGTGCAGATGCCGCTCAACGTCGGCGTCTCGCTCGTGCTCGTCGTCATCTTCTACTTCATGAGCGGCCTCTCGCGCGACCCGGGCACCTTCTTCACCATGTACGCCATCATTGTGAGCTTCCAGCACTGCATGAATGCGCTCTTCGGGCTGCTCGCGTCGCTGTCGCCGTCCATCCCAGCTGCGCAGGCGCTCATCAGCTTCGCCGTCAGCTTCTTCCTGCTCTTCTCGGGCAACATCATCCTGCCGGACCTCGTCCCGAGCTACTGGGTGTGGATGCACTGGTTCAACCCGCTGGCGTGGGCGTTGCGCGCGCTGCTGCTCAACGAGTTCCACGCCGCCCGCTACTCGGACGCCGAGCGCAGCGAGTACCTCGCGGCCTTCCAGGTCTCCAAGGGCCACGAGTTCGTCTGGTTCGCCGTCCTCGTGCTGCTCATCTACTACGTGCTCTTCACGCTGCTCAACACCGTCGCGATGCGCTACCTGCACTTCGAGTTCACGGCCACGGCCGGCGGCGCCGCGAGCTCGGCCGGCAGCCTCGACGCGTACGAGTCCAAGCTCGCGCTGTGCGACGCGCAGCACGTCGTGGTCGACCTGTCCGCGGACGACCAGTCCAAGAGCGGCGATCAAGGCGCGAACGCGACAGCCGAGCGCACGACGGGGCACCCGACGCTGCCGCCGTGCGTCCCGGCATACCTGGTGGTACGCGACCTCAACTACTTCGTGGAGGACCCGGCGAAGCCGTCGGCGGAGCTGCAGCTGCTCCACGGCGTGACGGCGAGCTTCCCAAGCGGGACCATGACGGCGCTCATGGGGTCCTCCGGCGCGGGCAAGACGACCTTCATGGACGTCCTAGCGGGCCGCAAGACGGGCGGGCGAATCGAGGGCGACATCCTGCTGAATGGCGAGCCGAAGGACCCGGGCACGTTCAGCCGCGTGGCTGGCTACTGCGAGCAAATGGACATGCACTCGGGCGGCGCGACGGTGCGCGAGGCGCTCGAGTTCTCGGCGACGCTGCGGCTGGCGGCGAGCACGACGGCCGAGGAGCGACGCGCGGTCGTGGAAGGCGCCATGGACCTGTTGGAGCTGCGTGCGCTCGAGCGCGAGCTCGTGCGCAACTGCTCGGCGGAGCAGAAGAAGCGCGTGACGATCGGTGTCGAGATGGTGGCGAACCCGAGCGTGCTCTTCCTGGACGAGCCCACGAGCGGGTTGGACGCGCGCTCGGCGGCCGTCGTGATGCGCGGCGTGCGGTCCATCGCGCGCTCGGGCCGCACGGTGCTGTGCACGATCCACCAGCCGAGCAAGAGCGTCTTCGCGCTCTTCGACCGGCTGTTGCTGCTGCAGAAGGGCGGCCACGCGGCCTTCTTCGGGGATCTCGGACCCGACGCGCGTCTGCTGCTCGAGTACCTGTCCGGCGTGCCTGGAACGCCGGCCATGCCTGCGAATGCCAACCCAGCGACATACATGCTCGAGGTCATCGGCGCGGGCATCGGCCGCGGCTCGGCGCGTGACTACGCGGTCGAGTACGCTGGCAGCGCGCTGTGCGCGGCCAATCGCGCGGACGTGGACCGCATGACGACCGGCGACGGCGACGGCGACGGTCCGACCAAGATGGTGCCCTTCTCGTCGCTGCAGCTGTCGGCCATGGCGCGCGGCTTCCCGACGCAATTCACGTGCTGCGCGCGCAAGATGACGCTGACGTACTGGCGCAGCCCGCAGTACAACTTTGTGCGCATGGTGATGCTGCCCGTGTACGCCGTGATCTTCGGCAGCACGTTCTTGCAGCTCAAGGTGGCCACGGTCGCGGCCGTCAACTCGCACGTCGGGCTCATGTACAACACACTCGACTTCTGCGGCGTCATCAGCCTCATGACGGTGCTCGACACGGCCACGAGCGAGCGCGCCGTCTTCTACCGCGAGCGCATGAGCAATTACTACGGGCCGCTGGCCTACGCGCTGTCGATGCTGCTCGCCGAGCTGCCCTACCTGCTCTTCATCACGTTCGTCTTCATGAACGTCGAGTACTGGATGGTCGGCTGGACGGCCGACGCCTTCTTCCTGCTCTACTGGTTCGTCTTCTTCCTGCACCTGAGCGTCTGCACGGCCATCGGGCAGTTCATGGCCGTGCTCATGCCCAACATCAAGGTGGCCAACGTCGCCGTCGGCACCATCTCGGTCTTCCTCAACCTCTACTCGGGCTTCCTCATGCCGCACCCGCAGATGCGCGCCTTCTACGGCTGGTTCCGCTACCTCATCCTCACCAACTACTCGCTCGAGTCGCTCGTGGCCATCGCGCTCGGCCGCTGCGACCTCGACGCGGCTGGGATCCCCAAGGACATGCATGGCTGCACAGTCGTTGAGGGTGGCGGTGGACTCACGGCGAAGGAGCTGGTCGGCGCCATGTACGACTTCCGCTTCGACAAGGTCGGCGAGAACGTCGCCGTGCTGATCGGCTACTGGGTTGCTATCCAGCTCTGCATCTACCTCACGCTGCGCTTCGTGAGCCATCTCAAGCGTTAGGTGAGAGAGAGAGAGAGTATGAGGGACGAAAGGGCTAGTAGCCAAGCGCGCCGGGCTACTCTGCGCAGCATTGCATTGCATGATAACCGCTGGTGATGCACTTGAACCAGTTGAAGTTGCTGCGTGTGCCAATCGGTTGGCGTGGACCACATGATTCAAGACTGTGCGCGCGATTTACAGCGAATAGAATGGGAGAATGTCTGAATTGACGACCACTCCGAGCGCAGAAACCAGTTCCCAGAGCCGGAGACATCGCGTCCACCAAGGTATGGGCGAGC
>JAADYC010000312.1:0-24771 GCA_023338135.1 Phytopythium kandeliae | reverse complement strand
GCTCGCCCGCTCGTCGGCTCGCCCGCTCGTCGGCTCACGCGGGCTCGCGGAAGGGCAGGACGACCTCGTGCTGCAGGATCTCCTCGGCGGCCGGCCGCTGCAGCGGGTCCGGGTGCATCATGCCCGCGATCAGGTGCTGCAGCGAGTTGGAGTACTGCCGGAAGATGGCCAGGTCCCCGTCGCGGATGCGCTGCCACTCCTCGCCGTTGCTCGGCAGCGCGCGGCCCAGCGCCAGCTCGTAGATGGTCGCGCCCAGCGCGAACACGTCGCCCGCGCGGAGGTTCGTGCGGCTGCCCTCGAGCAGCTCGCTGCGGCCGACAGCGCGCCGGGCGTCAGCGCGCATGGCAAGCAAGGACGCGGCCGCCCAGCGGAGCGAGACGTACCGACTCAGGTACCGGTTGTCGCCCTCGGTGATCTCCATGCTGCCGTCCATGTGCGCGACCGTGCCGAGGTCGCCCAGCTACGCGCACGGAGAGCCCAGCGTTAGGCGGGACGTCGGCCCGGATCGTGTGCTCGCCCGCCACGACGCGCGTACCTTGTAGACGTCGCCGTCGCCCACGAGCACGTTCTGCAGCTTGACGTCCATGTGCACGATCTTCTTGCTGTGCATGTCGTGCAGCGCCTGCGCCGGGTCGGCGTGACAGCCGTCAGCCCCTCGCCACGGTCGCAGTTGCCAGGCCGGCCGACCTCGCCAGCGCGTTGGTTGGGGCGTACCTGCGCGAGGTGGCTCAGGATCCGGCAGAGCACGGCCTCGGGGACCGGCTGCGGCTTGAACCGGTCGACCATCGCGGCGAGGCTGCAGCCCTTGCAGAACTCGAGCTGGATGTACAGCAGGTCGTCCTCGATCCACGCGTCGAAGTAGCGCACGACGTGGCGGCTGCCGCTCAGCGCCGCCAGCGCCTGCACCTCACGCAGCGCTCGCTCGCTATCGCACGAGACCACACGCTCGGTCAACAACTACGAGCCACGAGTCGCGAGCAACGAGCAACGAGCCACGAGCCACGAGTAGTCATTGCACCAGCGCCAAGATACCCACGTACGTGTCGGCTTTGCCCCGGAAGTGGCGCTTGCTCTTCTTGACAGCGTAGACCCAGCCGTCGATCTTCTTGAGGCACTTGAACACCTTGGAGAAGGAGCCCGAGCCGACCATCTGCGCGAGGCGAGCGGCGGCGTGAGCGCGCTGCGGCAGCCAAACGCGAGCGAGACGAGCGCGCGCCTCACCTCTTGCTCCACGAACTCGGACAGGTACTTGGACACGGGGAGGCCGGCTGTGCCGTTGCCGCCGATCCAGGAGGCCGGGAACGACTGGCGCTTGCGCCGCGGCCGCTTCTTCCTCCCGGAGTCGGACGGCAGCGGCGCGAACGGGTTCGTGAACGACTCGATGGGTTCCAACGCGGCCGCCTCCTCTCTGCTGCGCCATCGCCGCCAGGACGCCAGGACGTCAGTCACCTCGCAGGTCCAGAGCCACTCGAGCGCCGGCAACCTGCTCTCCTCACCTCGGCGGTCGCGTGAGCTTGCGCTTGCCGTTGGCGACGAAGGCTCCCGAGTCAAGCGCCGACGGCCCGCCGGGCGTCGAGAAGAGACCGCCGGGCGTCTGCGCCGTCGGCGACGGCGCCGAGTCAGTCGAGATGGACAGCAGCGACTGACCGGCGCGCCGCACGTCCATGTGCGTCATGTCGTGCGTGATGTGCTGCACCTCGTCGTCGCGCACGAGGTCGACGCTCGTGCTGCGCCGGTGGCGCTTCTTGAGCGGCGACGGGGTCGTCGGGTGCGACAGGTGCATCACTGGCTGATCCAGCGGCGTGAGGAAGTCCATCTCGTCCTGGCTGAGCGCGTAGCCGCCGTGCCGCTGGCTGTAGCTCGGCGTGCCAGCCAGGACCGAGCTCTGCGACGCAGGGAAGAGCCGCCCGGCGGGCTCCAGGTCCGGCTCGCTCAGCTGGCTCGCGTAGTGACTAAAGTCGATCTTCTTGGGCCGCGGATGCAGTGGCGTGCGCGCGGCCTCGCTCGCCTGCGAGGAGCCCACGATCTCCTGGCTGTCGTCCTCCTCGGCCCGGCCGTCCTCGTCCATGGGCGACTCGTACGCGATGCGCTTCTTCACCGGCTCGTCCGGCGTGCGCGCCGCGCTGCTGGGCGTCGCTAGGCCGCGCTTCTTCTTGCGCGCCGTCTGCCGCGCGCTGTCCCTGCGCACGCATCCACACACCGGTCAACCGCGAAGGCAAGCGCGTCGGTCGACGCCGAGCGCGAACGCACTGCGAGAAGAAGTCGTGGATCGTGCGCTGCTTCTTGGCCGTCGTCGTCGCGGGGGCCGTCGCGGGGGCCGTCACTGCGACGGGCGGCGTCGCGCTTGGCGTCGCACCCGGCGCCGCGCGCGCCTTGCTGCGCGCCACGCTCAGCAGCATCGTCGTCGCCGCCGCCGCGCTCCCTTCCTCTGTCTGCGTCAGCCGTCTCGGCAATTGCGAGTGACCTTTTCCCGCGCGCCTCAGCAGTGCTACCACCATCTCAACATTGACTTCTGTGGATCATGCGTTACTCAAGTTGTATTCTATTACTGGACGGCACTTCTCGAATACAAACTCAGTTGTGATATACTCTTTCGTAGGCATTTCGCGTTCCCGCCAATTTTACGGAACAGTGCCGTGTCATTCTCGCGAAGGGATCAGATGCGCGCGATGGCTACAGAGGATTCCATCGCAACCGTCATCGCGGCTTGAGCGGCCACCGACGCGCCATGGCCGCCCGCAACGAGCTCGGCTTCTCAGCGGGCTCCTCGTCTATTGGCAGCGGCGGCAGCGGTGGCTCTTTCTCCGCGTCCTCTCGCGCCTGATGCAGCAGATCCTCCTCCTCCTCGCTCGCCGACTGCTCCACGGCGCGCTTGACGAGTTCCTGGCTCAACGGTGCATACCAGCGCGTCGTGAGAACTCTGCGGCGCGATTCGGAGTCGAACAATCGCTCACCTTAAGCCCAAGGCGGTCGCCAGCAGCGCGGACTGGTGGAGACCCCTGCTGTATCTTGGTGTGCGCGTAAAACTCGCAGATCTCGCACGGGCGGATGGCGCGACACAGGCGGCAGGCAGCATTTCGGGTGGTCACGATCGTGTCATGGCGCGTCTCGGCAGCGATGATGGCGTCAGTCCCCGCGGCCGGATCTCCCTCGCGACCGAAGGCTCGGTAGGACCGCTCGAAAGCCGGGAACTGGCGCAGGATGGTCGCGCTGTCCGCGTCCGCCTGCACCGCGCGCAGGTAGTAGTCGTCGAGCGCGCTGCGACCACGTCCAATCGAGAAACGCGTCAGAAGAGGATAGAGGCGCCGGTCTTACTGCTGATACTGCTGTGTGACCTCTGCCGCGGCTCTGGCGGGACGACGACCATGGTCGTCTCGTTGCTGCAGTCGACTGATCCGACGCGGCCGACGTACTTGAAGGCCGAGTACACGCCGAAGACCTCAACCTCGCCCACGTGCAGGAACGCACGGTCGCTCGCAATCTGGATGCGGACGAACTGACCCGTGCTGTCGGCCGTCGGCAGCACCCACTCGGTCACACGCTTGTTGTCCACGAAGCGCTCGAACGCGTTCGATTGCACTTTGGCCGCGCGCAATCTGTCCGTGCGGAGCGCAATGAGCCCCGGAACGCCTCTTTGGCTGGCAAACGCGGACTATCAACGACGGACGAAAGGTGTGCGTACCCTTCCTTGCCTTCCAGCGGCTTGAACGGCAGCTCGCTGACGAAGATCCAGAGCGGGAACAGGCGCGCGGAGTACTCGGCGCGGCTTCGTGACGGGTTCTGCGGCGCGTCCGTGCGGTTCCAGACCTGCGCAGAGCCGCCACCGCGTCGAAGGAGAGCACTTCAGCGTGTTTGTTTGCGCCAAATGACTGCGAGAATGTCTGCGTACTCGGATCCTCTCGATGACAGCAGGCTGCCCGAGATCCACCTCCCACCACGGCTGGTTCTCCAACTGTGCGCGTCCAAGCAGCGACAGCGACAGCGCCGAGCCCATCGACAACCTCTTTAGACGATCTCCAAATCGACAAGTAGCGCTGTAAGGCTGTCAGTCAACGTACGTGCGTGTGGATGCACTTGTCCAAGCCGCCGTCAACGACGCCGTTCACAGCAAGCTCTGGACCCTGCTCGTTGTAGACGCTGATCTGGCGGCACGGCTTCCCCAGTGCAAGGTTGTATGGCTCGACGTGGAAGCACCTCAGGAGCTCCGGCTGCTCGATGAACTCGCGCTGCTCAAGCGCACAGTTCGAGCAGTTAGCTACAAACCACCGGGTGTTCGATCGAGCTCGGCTCTCCAACCTTCGGGTCGTGTCCAGTGCAGCCTCGACGGTTCCGTCCCCAGGTGTAGAGCTCCCCGTGAGCCGATACCGCTCCTGTGTGGCTCGATCCGCACGACACCTGGCGGATTGCGACGTTGCGCAGGACCTCCACGGGTTCCCACACTGGAGCATGCCTCCCCAGCGCGGTTGGTCCGCCGCAGACGAACAACTGGCCGCCGAGCAGCGCCGTGCTCCCTCCGCGGAGCTCCGCGACGACCTCCGAGCAGCAAGCCGAGTGCGCCGTGCCGCATGAGACCTGCCACACTCGGATCTGCTTGCTCGCGAGCTGTCGCACGAGCGTTGGGACGGCCACCATGTCGGTCACGCTGGCGCCGAGCCCAAGCCGGCCGCCATTGGCGGATCCCCACATGAAGAGCTCGCCCGCGGTCGAGACAGCGCCAGTATGAGACGCTCCACAGGACACGCTGCGGACGTGGCGCTTGCCCGGGAGTTTGACATGCAGCGGGAGCATTGAGAACTGCTCGAACTTGTCCTCTACGACCCCAACGCCGAGTTTCCCACTTGTGGTGGACCCCCAGGTGTACAGGAAGCCGTTGGCATCGACGGCCGCGCTGTGGGAGTGCGCGCAGGAGACCTGGCGAATGCTGACAGACTTCGAGGATATCCCAGGTGCCGAAGGAATGAGCTCGAGAACCAAACGCCGACAAAACTTCGGAAATTGAGAAACGAACGATACCTTGAGCGCTTCGACGAGCTGCGGGTGGTCCGAGTCGAAGCATGACGCTCCCATTTCGTTTGGCTCGAGTCCCAGTCGCCCGCTGGTTCCAATGCCGCACGTATACACAAGCCTGTTGCGGCAAGTGCGGCAACTGCCTGTCAGAAACTGGAGCCGCGACCACGTTCTACAGAGTTGTACTCGTTGTTACCCATTCTGCATCAAGAGTGCGACGTGATGGCTTCCTGCCGCCGCCATCGCAACCGCCTGCGCGACGAGCAGCCGCCAGCGCCGCGTCAAACGCGAGCTCCGTCGTCGTCTGTGAGCAACCGAGACTCACCGCTCCGCCTCGGGGAGAATGCAGCGGCGGACCTCTACCATCATTCCGTTCGTGCGATTTGCCAGTGTCAGCCACAGAGCGCGCAGTTCCAATGATGCCGGGCTTACCGCGATGTAATGCCGCTCATATCAACCTTGTCGTTCAGTCCGCGCTCGGTGAACTCGCCCGTGACGTCTTCGAGTTGCACGCGGCGACGAGCGACTCGCGTCTCAAACGCATCATCCTACTCCAGCTCACAGCTCGTCAACACTCGATGGCATCTCAATGACGTGGAGCGGAGGAGAGATACGCACCGCTCGGCGGATCCTCGTCATCTCCTCTTCCACTTCCCTCGCTTCTTTGTCACGTTGGCGCTGCTCCCGCAGCTCCTTGAGCTCCTTCCACTGAGGCATGTGAAGTTTCTCTAGTCAGGAAAATCCGCCGAGTTGAGGCTCTGGAAGTGGCAGCAGATTGGGTACGATTGAGGATACGTACGCCGTCAAGGAGCTTATCTCGCTCCTGGATGGTTAAAGCAGACGACTCAGCGCGATGTTAAGGCGCTGCGACGTGCTCTTGTCGATTTGAGTTGATCCCTTTGCTTACCGGCTGAACCAGCACCTGCTTCTGTTTGTCCTGGCTGTACTCCTGTTTGAAAGTATGACGGTTGCCGCTTCGTTAATGGAGTCGAGGAGGAGCTCTGTTTCCCTGCGCCGCTCACCTTGATGCGTGCTTCGGCCTCCTTGAACTCGAGGTGGCCCGATTCGCCTTTTCGCTCGACCTCAATCTCAAAACAGTCAGCGAGCACAAGGATCAAATCCATCTTGGTGATTCGATCGAAGGTGAGACCTCGCGCTTTGGCAGATGACAGCAGCGTCTCGTAGTCCAGTTTTGGCACGAGCACGTGCTGCATGAAGAGCGAGCGAGTTGCGTTGCTCGGCGGCGGCTCCCACACGTCAAAGTACATGACAACGCGCTTGAGGCTGTACAGCACGGCGTCATCAGATCGAATCACGACCATCGCTTGCGAACGCTTGGGCAGCCAACGCCACTCACCGTTCGTAGCGATGGTTGTCCTCGTCTTGGCGAGCCTGAGCGGCCAGTGCCTCCTCCTCGCGGACTTCGATATCTGGATCTGGAATGCTTGCGAGCTTCACGGCACCACTGCATCAGCAACACGCGATTGGGGATGGCAAGGATATGCAGAGCAGTGCACTACCTGGTTTGGAGTAGCCATCTTGGTGAGGGCGGATCGAGCCGTGATTTTCGAGCCGCCCACTGGCGCGTTGCTGATACTACCGGGGACTGTTCCATCCAGCTGGTCTTGCTCACCTCCAGCATTGTTGCCGGGTAGGATCGAGTCACAGGCCTCGTCTAGATCGATAGTGGATACCACCGGAGATTCCCACTGGTTGGTTCGACCGCCCCAGGTATAGACGCTGCCATCCGAAGTTACAGCATAGGCCACACTGTCCGAGATGCTGCCTTGCACGACGCCTCTGCCCCATAGTGACCCGGTGTTTGTCATCAACGACGCCTTCCGAAAGCGTAGACTCCTCACGAACTCCCTGTCCTCGAAGAACAACAGCGCGAGCTCCTCATTCCCGTATGCCTCGTTGTTGGCGTCAAACTCTTCCCCCACCCTCTCAATCGTCTCGACGTCTGATGGCTCTGGTGCGACAGAGGCGGTAACTTGTTGCGGTGTCGATGGTGGTAGTGGTCCCACTTGCTGTTCTGCCAGAGCTTGCTCTCGGAACGACCTAACGAGACGCTTCAGACCCTTGAGCGTTTGCCTGTCCACGTGCGGCGGGCTCTCGAACTTCCATCGCATGTTCTCTGGTCGCCGCCGCACATACTTGGATCGTGTCTCCACTTTGTCCGAGCTTCTTGTTGCTACTGCATGGAATGTGGCCGCCTTCGCAGCTAACGAAGGTGCTCGGGATGAGGGTAACACGCCATCGGCGCTCTTGGGTGATGGGCTCATCGCTTTCGCTGCTCGCCGCCCTGGTGTTCGCGTCACGGCGGCGGATGGATCGACGCGCGAGCTCCAGAGCCTGCTCACTTCGCGAAAGCCAGGGAAGAGCTCCTCCTCTCGTGCCACGGGCTTGCCAGTGAACTGCTCATACTTCCCACTGCCGATGACGTACACCTGTCCAGCCGCATCGAGTGCTGCAGCCAGCTCGTCCTCTGCTCGGATGACGGCTTTTTGCCCGAGGAACTCTCTGTGCGCCTTCTCGCGCTCCTTCTGCCGGAATTTCTCGGCCTCGGCGAGCACCAGAGCCTCGCGCGCTTCTTCCTCATCCAGCGCCGCTTCCAATAGTTGCTGCAGCCTGACCGCCGTGGCGTACTTAGGGATCGCGATGCCGCGCTTCTCGAGCTCCTCGCGAACGTTGGCTAGTCGCAGCCACATGGACCGGAACTCCTTGTAGTCGATGTAGCCGCTCTTGTCCTTGTCGTATTGCTTGAAGAGCTGCTCCTGCTTGGCGTCGCTCACGTCCATGCCAAAATACTCCAGCACGTCCTGGCCATACCATCCAGCAGCTCGCCTTTAGTCCGGACGAGCCAATGCCACCCTCTACTCCACACTCTGGAGCATACCGCGAACTCGAGTTCGTCGATCTGCCCTGTGCCGTCGGCGTCGAATAGGTCGAAGGCGTCGCGTGGGTTGAGCAGGTTGGACGGCGAGAAGCCGAGCGCGTTGCCCGACACGGGGTCGACGGTGAACATGGCCATCTTGAACTCGGTCAGGTCGATCTCGCCGCCGCCGTCCGTGTCGCACTTGCGGAAGATGCGCAGCGCCTTGGCCTCGGAGATGTTGATGCCGAGGTCCGGCAGCTGGCGCGCGCACTCGCAAGCGGTGAGTCGACGACCAGCCCGTCGCCTCGGCAAAGGAGCGCGGACCCACCATGGCGGCGAACTCGGCGAACGAGATGTTGCCCGACCCGTCCGTGTCGTATTTGATGAAGAGCTCCTCCGGCGATAGCTGCTTGGTTCGAGCATCAGTTTGTCAATTGCGTGGCCTAGCTACTCGCGGGAGGGAGGAGGCAGCCGCGGCCGTCGTTACTCGCCTTGGATGTGAGTACCGACACTTTGCGGCTCTCGGCCTCGGCGGCCTCGGTGCCGTTCGCGCTACCACTGTCCAGGTACTTGGCGATGGTGGCGTCATCGTCGCTCTCGTCACTGTCGGCACCGAAGATGTCCAGACTCTCGGCCGTTGCTGCTTCAGGCTTCGGCCGGTCCGCAGGAGGCAAAGCTGGCGCGTCAGTGACCGACGCGTCGCCACCGCCACCGCCACCGCCCTCGGCGACGCGGTTGGAGGCGCCACGCTTGCGGCCGAAGAGCCCCATTGCCGGCGCGATGGATCGATGCGAAGGAATGCCTGGGTGCTCGCCGCGAAGACGAAGCGGCACGCGCAAAGGACACCAACTAACCGAATTATAGTACTTGACGCTGTTATCCTATCCACGCGGCAACTGGATTACTGATTTGAGTTACGGTCGCAGCATTTGGTGCAGCATATCGCGCGCGTACTTGAGCCGCTTGGCGAGGTCCGGCCGCTCCTGCGTCAGCACGGCGACGGACGTGGCGAGGGCCGAGAGCGAGCCGTCGCGGTCGAGGAAGGACGCGACGCGGCCGCCGGCAGAGAGCACGAGCTTGGACTTGTCGAAGAAGTTGAGCTGGAAGCTGCCGTTCGACAGCTGGAAGAGCACAGCGTGCCGCGTCTTGACCCATTTCTGCACGAACACGAGCGGCGCCTCGTCCGCCTGCATCGGCTTGCCGTCCCCGAGCGCCTGCGAGAGCTGCCGCTCCAGCGCGCGCACCTCCTCGTTCTCCGCGCGCGAGTCCACGAGATACCCCCGGAAGTGGCCCAGCAGCGTCACCTTCTTCGCCAGCGCTTTGTCGTGGCGCTCCGCCGAGAACCGCGCGCGTACCGGCGCCGCGTCGGCGCTCGCGGCGCGCTCGATGTAGTCGAAGATGTGCCCGTCGGGATCTGCGACCATCTTGGTCGAGTCGTTGAAGTACACGCCCGCGCATCGGTTCGACAGCAGATACCCGATGCCGTACTTGGACGTGTAGTCGACCCACTGCGAGATCCAGAGCGCCGCGGGGTCGGGGGTCGCGCCAGCAAGGAACGCCTCGGCCTCCGACCGCAGCTCCTTCACGTGGCGAGCGGCCGACATCATCGCAGTCGCCGGCGGCAGCTCGCTCAGCTTGTCGGCGCTCTCGCCGCCGCTCTCCTGAAGCGCGAACAGCTGTGACAGGACGCGGTACGTCGCCTCCATCGCATTCCGCGGCACATCGACGTCGCCGCAGTTGCTACTGCTCGCGGTCGACGACGCCGTTGCAGAGCTGCCGCCGCTCTTTGGCGCTGCATCGTTGGTAAAGTCGATTGCAGCCCTTCGCGGCGCCTCGGTTGCTCGCGTACGGCCGCGGTATCCGCTTCCCGTGAGCGCACGCCTCGTCGTGCCACCTGCGAACTCGGATGCCCGGCCGCCGGTGTTGTCCGCCGCGCTTCTGCGATCGAGTGTGCCGGGGTCGGAAGCGCGCTGCTGCAGCACATCCGTTCGTCCTCTAGCCTCAGACTCGCGATAGCGGAGCGGCTGTCGTCTCACGCCAGTCAGAGAGCCGACTGGAGCCTGCGGATGGACTGGGACGCGCAGCGCACCGGAGACCGGCGCCGTCATCGGCTCTCGCGTCTTCATTGTCGGCGGAGGAGTGACGAGCAGAGCTGTGGACGGCAACGACGTCGGCACGGGCTCGTCCGTGAAGAACGGATGGCGGAGAATAGCTGCTAACGACGGCCGCTGGTACGGATCCGTGCGCAGAATGTCTCGGATCAGCGACTGCGCGTTTGGAGACACGCGCGAGTCCTCTGGGAACGCATACTGCAGCGCTCGAATGCGCTTGTACGTGTCCTTGACGTCGTCCGTCTCGAACGGCGGGCGGCCCACGAGCAGCGTGTACATGACGACGCCCGTCGACCAGATGTCGACCTCGAAGCTGTGGCCCTCACCACGCGAGCCGCGGAGGATCTCCGGCGCAATGTAGTTGGGCGTCCCGCACATGGTGGTTTTGCGGTCGTTCAGGTCGTCTAGCCGGGCGGCAAGCCCAAAGTCTCCGATCTTGAGCCGCATGTCAGACGTCAGGAACAGGTTGCCGAGCTTCAGGTCGCGGTGGATCACCAGGTTGGCGTGCATGTACGCTAGTCCGTCGATCAGCTGGCGGAGATAGAACCGCACTTCGGGCTCCGACAGGGTCTTGCGCCGGCGAACCAGGTCGGACAGCGACTGAAGGGTGAGCGCAGCAGCAGATACGTTAGGACTAACCATGTGACAACCACAGAGAGTATTTGGCGACGGTCGCACCTGGTTCCGACACAGTTCCAGAAGAATGTACGAATTGTCCGCGTCGTCGAAGAAATGCTCGAACTGGACGATGTTCGGGTGGTGCAGTGACTTGTGGATCTTAATCTCCGATGTGAACTGGCGCAAGCACACGGCTCGTCAGAGGCGAGTTCCCATATCGGCGCAGCGAGCGGCGAGAAAAGGCGCGTGGAACCGCACCTTTTGCTTCGCCATCGGCTTGACGAGCGACGCCTTGGCCACGACCTTGCCCGCGTACATCACGCCTGATTGCTCGCACACCATCTCGTAGCAGCGCGCAAAGCCGCCCTGGTCCAGCAGCGACCACAGTTGATCGTTAGGGTGGATTGCTCGCCGAGACCCCGCTGGCCCACTACGCAGACATACCTTGCCTAGAAACTTGCCCTTACGATACGTGCGCGTCTTTACGTAGCCATACCGGTCCAGCACGCACTCGATCACCATGTCAGGCACGACGGGCTGTGGCGTCGCCTCCTTCGCCTCCTTCTTCCGAGCCAGCTGCGCCTTCCTGGGCGGCTCAACCGGCGCATATCTCCGTGGCTCGTGCGTCTCCGCGTCAGGGTCGGGCTCTTGTGATACCAGTGGACTATCGACAGCCGCATCCGCGCCTGCGCGGCGCAGATCAGCGAAGCCCTGCTCGCGCTCAACTGCCAAGCGCCGGCAGCCGCGGTCGAGCGTCACGCCGGGGCTGGCCGCCAGCCGCCGGTGGTACGCGCTCACTCGGTCCTCCAGTCCGCGCAGCTTGTACTGGCTGGGCGTCGAGGCCGCTGCGTCGCCGCCGCTCGAGGCGTCCGCGTTCAGCGCCGTGTTCTCCTTGTCTGGCGCGAGCAGCGCCGCAGCGTCCGGCGTCTCGTGCATGGTCACGGCCATGCAGCTGGCGAGGCGGCTCGACGAAGATACACGGCGGCGGCGCAGGCACCGATATAGACAGATCCGCAGCCAGCGCGAGCGAGGCGGCGCGCGATCAATTGGGATTGACCGGCGGATCGAGCGGCGCGTCGGCACAGTCCAGTTTGAATTTTGAAGGCGTCCGCCTTTTCGGACGTTCAAACCAGCGCGGACGCAGGCGGTTGGTGTGGCCCACAACGAATTCGTGTAGTCCACACGTGATCCATGCTCAGTGGCTGAAAAGGGAGATCTTCCGGAAATACTGTGTGCGCAGCTCCTATAGGTCCACGCCGTCGTTTCGCAAGGAGAGAGGGGGAGAGAGGGAAACCAACGAACGCGCGGCCCACAGTGAAACCGGCCGGAAAAGCGAGAAAGGCGTGCAGGAATAGCACGGCGCGGCGCGGCGCGGGGCGAGTGACTTGGGGACGGCGCGGCGCTCGACGTTCCGCAGCGGGGGAGCACGCGGCGCATCGTGGGCGGCAGATACGCCACGGCAGACGGCTCGTTCCCGCGAGAGGACCTTTGGCGGCGCTCCCGGCGGCGGGCTCGGCGTGATCTGAGGAGAAAGAGGGTCGGCTGACGCGCGCGCCGGCATGTCGATCCATTTCAAGTTCAAGTCGGCCAAGGAGTTCGACACAGTGACCTTCCCGGGCACGGTCATCCGCGTGCTGGACCTGAAGAAGGCGATCGTGGACAAGAAGAAGCTGAGCAAGGGACTGGACTTCGACCTCGTGATCACGGACGCGCAGAGCGGCAAGGTCTACGATGATGAGAACACGCAGCTCCCAAGGAACACGAGCGTGACGGTCAAGCGCATCCCGAGTCAGCACCCAGGCAGCGGCTTGCTCGCTCGGATGAAGGCAGAGGCGGCTGCAGCAGCCGCAGCTGCTGCTCCGTCAATCGCATTACCGTCACCAGTCATGACGACGGCTGTTGCAGCTCCGTACGTCATGTTGTCGTCGTGGCTGATCTTGATGATGGACTGTTTGCTCACATTGGTTCGTGTTCGTGTGCGCGTCGCCTCTTGCGTTTTGCTCGTTGTATGTGCAGGGTGTCGTCCATGTCGCTGCCCTCAGCTGCTGATGCGACCAACTCGGTGCGTTTACTGATTGCATTAGTAGTGGTTGATCTGTGTTCCTAACGTTGTGTGCCTCAAGCAGGCGACTCCAAGTGGCGGTGGTGCTCAAACGATGGAAGACGAGCTCGCAGCTCTGCAGTCTATCCACGAACAAGCGGAGGACATGCGTGGGTCGCGTCTTGGCAACAAGACGTGGACTGCCGCTGGCGGCAGCAATGCCGACCGCGTGTCGAACTATTTCTCGGGAGGGGGAGCGGGCCGCGGGGGCTTTGCTGGCGGCCGCGGCCACCATGCGGGAGGTGGTCGCGGCGGCGACTTTGGTGGTATGGGTGGCCGCGGCCGCGGTGGTCCGGGAGGGCCAATGGGGATGCATCAAGTCATGGGGAAGCCGCCGCCCAACTATGTGTGCTACCGGTGTGGCACGCCGGGGCACTACATCCAGAATTGCCCAACCAACGGGGATCCCGAGTTCGACCAACACCGCGTGAAAAAGAAGACGGGTATCCCGAAATCTTTCATGAAGGCGGTGGCGGACCCGAGCGAGATCCCCGTTGGCTTGGGCAAGACGGTGGTCAATGCTCCCTGGGGCGGCTTAGCCGTGATAGAACCGCAGAATAAAAACTTCTCTAAATTAATGGCCAAGTCGGGCGGCTCGGCAACCCTTGACCAATTCATCTCGAACCCTCCCGATCACTTGGCGTGTCCGCTGTGCAAGCGGCTGATGAACGACGCGGTGCTGATCCCGTGCTGCCAAGAGGTGAGTGGCTGCATTCCTGCTTTGCTGGCTCGGACTCTCTCAACTAACATCTCTGATGTCTCCTCTGCGCCGCTGTAGTCCGCTTGCGACGAGTGTCTCCGGTCGGCGCTCATCGAACGCAAGCTCACGTGTCCGTTGTGCAACACGAGCAACATGTCGCCCGAGAAGCTGCTGCCGAACAAGGTGCTGCGCACGTCGGTCGACGAGTTCCTGCAGCGCGCGCGCACAGAGCAGCAGGAGCGCGAGAAGCTGGTGAAGGAGGCAGAGGAGAAGGCGCTGGCGCGGCAGAAGGCTGAGACGACGGTGACTGCCACGACGCGCCGGTCGGGCGAGACCGCGGACGCGGTGCTCGAGATCAAAAAGGGGAAGAAGGAGAGCGAGGCGGCCGAGGAGGAAGAGGACGAGTTCGGTGGCGACATCTTTGGCTCGGGAGACGAGGGCACGAACGACGACACCGGTGCAACCGCCAGCAAGTCGTCCGGCGCGATCTCGCCTCCGCTGCCTCCGTCGGACCAGATGCCGCCGCTGCCGCCGCTACCGACGGACGGCAAGTCACAACTACCGGACGGGAATGCGACTGGAGACGCGAAGGCTTCTGGAGACGGGAAGGCGGGAGATTCCTCGGGTGCCGGCGTGCCTCCGATGGTCGGTCAGCAGCCTCCGCCGGGACAGTTCGGCATGCCTCCTGGTCCAGGAGGCGGTCCGCCGGGATGGATCCCCGGTCCGCGAGGTCCTCCGGGTCCTGGCATGGACTTCGTCCCGCCGGGTCCGTGGTTCGACGGTCCGCGTCCGCCCGGTCCGTGGTTCGATGGTCCGCCCGGTCCATGGTTCGACGGTCCCTTCCCTGGCGGTCGCGGCGGAGGACGAGGCATGAAGGGGAATCGAGGCGGTGGCCGTGGCGGCGGCCCTCCTCCAGGCTACTTCGGCGGTCCCGGTCCGGACTACTTCGGTCCGCCGCCGGGCCACCCGGACTACTTCGGTCCTCCGATGCCCTGGTTCGACGGTCGTGGACCGCCGTTCAACGGGGGCGGCGGCAACGGCGACAAGTGGCTGGACGAGCGAGGCCGCGCTCGAGGCCGCGACGACGACCCTCGCAAGCGATCCGAAGGTCGCGACGCCAAGAAGGACGGCAAGGCGGACGGAGACGGCAAGGGTCGGCGCGGTCGCGATGCGGAACGTGATCGTGATCGCGATCGGGGCCGCGGACGGCGCAGTCGCAGCCGCAGTCGCAGTGGCCGCCTCGGTCGTCGCGGTCGATCTCGAAGCCGGAGCCATAGCCGCAGCCGCGGGAAGCGTGACCGCGAGTCTCGTGCGTCGTCGACGCGAACGTCTCGCCGATCGCACAGCGCGAGTCGCGGTCGTCGACGCGGCAAGAGCGGGTCTCGCGCGTCGTCACCCTCGAAGAAGGGTGATGACGAGAAGGAGAAGGAGACGGAGACGAAGAAGGAGAAGGAGACGGAGACGGAGGTGGGGAAGGGAAAGACAGTGGAGAAGGAGGGAAAGAAGGAAGACAGAGAGAAGACGAAAGAAGTGAGAGTCGATGAGAAGAAGACAGCGGACAGTGAGAAGAAGACGGAGCAGGTCGAGGCTAGCAAGGAGGTGGCGACCAAGACCGAGCCTAGCCGCAGCGCAACGGACGGCAAGGACGTGAAGCTAGACGAGGTGTCGGCGCCTGCGATCGACCTGGACTTCTTCACGGAGCAGCTGGACGACGGCGGGGCCGAGAACGAGAACGAGTCCGAGCAGCCGTCGGAGAGCCGCGAGGCGAACGGCAAGGACACGTCGAAGCCGTCGGAGCGAAAGGACGAGGATGGCCGCCGCCGCCGCCGCCGCTCGAACTCGCCGCGCCGAGACGGGGACGGCAGCGGGTACGCGCAGAAGGCGCTGTCGAGTTGGAAGAGCGAGGCTCGCAGCGATTCTCCTTCGCGCGGCGGTCGCTCATCTCGCGAGAAGGAACGCTCGAGTCGTGGCGGGCGGTCGCGCTCGCGGTCGCGGTCACGATCAGTGACTCGGCGCGGTCGTCGCGGGAGCGGCAGGGAAAGACGCGAACGCGAACGTGAACGCGATCGTGAACGTGAGCGTGAGCGTGAGAAAGACCGTGAGCGTGAGAAGGAGCGCGAGAAGGAGCGTAACCGCGCGCGGGAGAAGGAGAAGACGCGCGAGCGCGAGCGCGCGAAGGAGCGGGATCGTGTGCGGGACCGGGAGCGGGAGCGGGAGCGTCGTGAGCGAGAGCCACTGAAGCGTTTAAGGGAAGACGACGGGGAGTCGAGCGAGAGGAAGAAGGCACGTGGTGGTAGTGGTGGCGGTAGTGGCGGTGGCAATGGTGGTGCCAGTGGTAACGATGGACGCATCGTGACGGCTGTGTCGACGACGAGCTCGTCGGCGGGCGGGTCGTCTCGCGGCGGTCGCGACGCGAAGAGACGCATTGAAGTGGAGAAGAGCGAGGCGGACGGCGCTGCACCGGCTCCTCCTCCGCGCAAACGGACCCACCGCGGCGGTCGCGGCCGGAAGAAGGATGATTCACGCCGCGACAGAGGCGGTGGCGGTAGTGGCGGTGGTGGTGGAGGTGGAGGGGGTGCTGGCGGTAGTGGTGGTGGCGGTGGAGGAGGCAGTAGCAGCGGCAAGAAGAGCGATGAACCAGCCGGAGGGAAGAGGGGCGATGAGTCTGCTGGCGGCTCGAAGGCGTTCGGGGAGCAGACCAAGAAGCGGTCGGTGCTGGACCGACTCGGTCCTGCGTTGTGAGGAGCTAGCGCCGGCGCTGGCGCTTGTGAGCCCCTGGGACTCCGTTTGGTGCATCGATTACATTTTGGACAGGCACCCGATCGATTAGCCATGGGAAACACGACGAGCACTCACTTTGGCATCACGAGTTGGCTGTGGTGTGGTTGGCTTTGGCTGGTCGGCACGATGGGAAGTGGATTCTCGTCATTTTCATTCAAAATCCATGCTGGCTGGGTACGCAAGCTTGGGGTAGGCCCCGTCGACTCAAAGCACGACGCCGAGGATGGAAGTGACGCCAACGATCAAGACGACGAGCGTGGAGGCGGCGGAGAGGCGCGGAGCAGCGCGCGCGAAGGGCAGAAGGAACGAGCAGTCCTCGCCCATGAGCGGCAGGTACTCGAGCGTGTTGTTGTACGGCTCGAAGACCATGGCGCAGTAGCAGCTTCCGTTGACGCACTCGCCGTTCGGGTACGAGCAGTTGTTCAGACACATCTCTGCCCACCGCGCAAGACAGAGAGATTTGTTAGTGCGGCACACAACATGGACCGGTGCTGAGAGATCAGTCGGCGCCTACGAGTATCGCAGTATTGGCCGAACCACCCGTCGTCGCACATACACCGCGCGTTAGGGAACTCCTCGGAGCAGTAGCCGTGGCCCGAGCAGTTGTACGCGCAGTCTCGGATCGAGCAGTCCTCGCCAACAAAGCCTGGGCGGCAGATGCATGCGCCGAAGCCGTCACACATGCCGTTCGAGTAGTGCAGGTTGTCCTCCGCGCACGCGACCTTCTCGACATTGTCCAGGAACGAGTCATTGCCGGTCGAGTGGTCGAACCCGGAGAAGCAGCAGTGCTCGCACACTTGCGACTGCTCCGCGTCGTCATAGAAGCAGTAGCTACCCGGACACGATGAGTTCGAGCAGTCGACGCCGTAGTAGCCGTCGTTGCAACGACAGTTGCCCGCGAGGCACTCGCCGTGCAGCGAACAGTTCTTGATGCAGTCGCGCAAGTCGTAGGCCCACAGATCTCCCAGCGGCGACGACGAGAAGGTCGCGGCTGAGTCGAGCAGCTGCTCGCTGTCAAAGCCGACGCCTCCGAAGACCATCAGCTTCTTGAACGCGTCAATGTACACCCCTGCATGGCCAGATCTCTGCGACGGGTGCTCCCACTGCAACTCAGCGGGGAGATCTGTTCGTCCGTCACTGCGGTCGCGACAGCCGTCCCATCCTGGCGCTTGCCGCCTCGCCTGTGGGATCAAATCTCCCGAGTCGGAGGTGCCTCGCGCTGGGTCTGCGTACACGGAAAACTATCGACAGTCGTTGACAGCGTTGTCAGTGCAGGTGGTACGCGCGCCGCAGTCCGCCATCGTACCGTGAGGGTGCCGTAGTGGCGCTCCTTGATGAAGTAGTAGCCGTCTGGCGCATCCGCGGCTGGCATCGTGAAGTCGGAGGGCAGCACGAACGGACCGTAGTTCCCGCTGTGCGCTAGCTTGCGCGCTTCGAGGTCGTCGGTGCAGGACGCAGGGTACTTTGCGTGCACGAATGTATTTTGCTTCGTCCAGCGGCTCGCACCTGTCGGTCGGCAGTGGCGTCAGTGCGAGGAATGAAGCCACTGCGAATGCCCAGCAGCGCACAGGATGCATAGCGAGACGCACTCATGTTGAACTGCCACGTATCGCCGAAGTAATAGTTGGAGACGTAGCCGCCGAGCAGCACGATCACGCCAACGTCAGCCGCCGCCACCATCATGTGCTCCGTCCTCGCGTCGGGTTTGGAGTCTCCGGCCAGCTCGACGCTGCTCCACTTGCCCGTCGAGATGTTGAAACACCACATGTCGTCCAAATAGTACGGGTGCGTCGGGTACGGCGTGTACGCGGCGTTAGTCCTCATGAGCGTCAGCGTGCCTCGCCCGGCGCCGGCGCTCGCGGTTGTAGGGAACGGGAAGTACGTCCGGTGCCCTCCATGAATATAGATGGCGTCGTCCATCACGGTGGCAGCGTGTCCCGCTCTGGCGCTCGGCCACTCGACGGTGCACGCGATCTGGACGAGATGGTGCTGTGTCGAGACTGTCGGGCACTCGATCAGCTCGGAGATGTTGGTCCACGCGTTTTTGCTCTTGTTGTACGCCCACAAGTCGTTGAGGAACCCGCCGCGCGGGTATTGCTCGAAGTTGCTCCAGTCGTTGTCGGCCGAGTTCTCGTGGGCGAAGCCATGCCAGAGCCGGAAGCCGCCAAAGACGTACATCACCTGCTGCACCACGACGGTCGAGAACTTGAAGCGCTTGCCAGGACCGGCGGCCGGGTTCCCGAGCTCCAGCATCTCGGTCCACAGGTTGTCGGAGAAGTCAAACAACCAGACATCGTTGCAGTAATCGGCGCAGAGCGGGCCGAAGCCACCGAAGACCACCATGGTCTCATCGTCGAAGGCCGCAGCGCCGTGGAACCAGCGCTCGGCCGGGTGCGAGCACACGCTCGCGCCGAGAACCATGTTGCATCCTCCCCAATCCGCGCCGGCGTCCAGCTGCGTCCACGCGCTGTCTTGGCACGCGCCGCCGGCGAACCGCGTGCAATCTGCAGCAGGCGGAGTGAGCCACGCTCGCGCCGTCTGTCGGAGTCGGCAGGGGTGAGAGACGCACTGATGTCGTAGCTCCAGACGTCGTTGAGGAAGACGGCGACGGGCACGGAGGCCGCCTCGTCAGGGTACGCGACCTTGGAGTCGTACGAGAGGAAGGCGAGCGCGCCGTCCACCTGCTCGAGCTCGTACGTCTTGGGCACGTGCGTCGCGGTCGCGTCTGCTGCTCGCCCGCCGAACACGACCACTTGGCTGCCGAGCGCGACCGTCGAGTGCCCACGCCGCGCGCGCGGGGACGCGGCCGTCGCATCCCACGTCCATTGCCTCCACGCGAGCGCTTGGAGGCGGTGGCTGATGAGACCGCGGCGGCAGCAGGCGAGGCACACAGCGAGTGCTACGTACCGGAGAGCGGGGCGAGGGCAGCCAAGGCGAACGACGCGAGCCATGCGAGTCGCTGGACCCGACGCAGCCCCGACGATGGCATGGGTCCTACTCGCCGCGAGTCGAGCGCGGCGGCGGCGGGAGCGACAGAGGCCGCTCGGCGACGTTTGGCGCCGCGATCTTTCGCCGTCGAGACTGCGCGCCGGTCGGCACCTCAGCGCGGCTCTCGCACTCATCGAGCTGTATTGCGGTCGCCAAGTACGCTACGCTCGCGCTCGGCGGTCGCGCTCGGCGGTCGCGCTCGGCGGTCGCGCTCGGCGGTCAGACGGCCTGAGGCGCGGCGCTGGCGCCGGCCGCCGCGCCGGGAGCCGCGTAGTGGCGCTCTAGGCTCGCGCGGTGCGCCTGGAGCTGGTTGATCTGCAGCAGCTTGCGCTGCTGGGCCTGCAGGTCCTTGGCCACGGCCGCGAGCTGCTGCACCTGGTCCTTGAGCGCGCTCACCGCGCGCGCCTCGTCGTCCGCGCGGCTGTCGGGTCCGCGGCGCTTGTCCGCGACGGGCTCGAAGCGCACGCCGTCCTCGAGGCGCGCGAGCGAGACGCCGTTGGCCGCGAGCAGCTGCGCGGCGAGCACGGCCTCGTCGACGTCGAAGGCCGACTTGACGTACAGCGCCTCCTTGAGCGCGGCCAGGTCGGGCGGCGCCAAGCCGGCGGCCTGCGCGCGCACCGAGGCCGCGCCGGCCTCCATGACGGGCCGCACGGCCGCCCAGGTCGGGCTCGCGCTCACGGCCGAGTGGAAGGCGCGCTTGGCCTCCGCCATGCGCGGGCTCGCGTCGACCGCCGACTCGAGCGCCTGCCTGGCGCGCGCCACGCGCGGAGACAGCGCGCGCACGCGCTCGACCACGTCCGCGAGCATCTCGCGCTTCTGCTCGAGCCGCGAGGCCAGGATCTGCGCGACGCTGCCGCTGCGCGAGAAGAAGGCGAGGTGCGCCGAGAAGGTCGACTCGCGCGCCGGCTCCTCGTCCTCGTCGCCCGCGGGCTTGCCGGCCGCGGACGCGCTGCCGCCGTGGCCGTGGCCGTGGCCGTGGTCGTGGCCGGAGCCGCTGCCGCCGCCGCCGCGCTCGCGCAGCCGGTCGAAGATGCGCTGGCGCTGGCGCGCCGAGAGCGCCTTCTCCATGCGCAGGATGGCGAGCGCGTGGCCGCGCAGCGTCTCCTGCTCGGCGGCGGCCCAGATGTCGGCGTACGTGGTGGCCATCATGGCGATGAGGATGTTGAGCAGCACGGTGACGGCGCCGACGAGGTACGAGATGAGCAGCGCGTGCGCCATGTAGCGCGTCCAGCCGCGGCCGTGGTTGAGCACCACGTCGTAGTCGATGTTGCCGTAGAGCATGAGGAAGACGGAGAGGAAGGCGTTGACGAAGCTCTCGAAGCCGAGCGCGCCGCGCAGCAGGATGTAGAAGGCGCCGGCGAAGCCGACGAGGAAGACGGCGTACATGAGCAGGAACTGGCGCACGTCGCGCACCATGCGCGTCATCATGGCGAGCAGCAGGCCGCTCGTCGTGGACATTTGCAGGAACTGGAGCATGTTGACCCACATGGCGACGGTGAGCAGCGCGAGCAGGCAGTCGCGCAGCCCCGCCTGGGACGGGAAGAACTCGATCGGCACGGCCACGAGCGCCGCGCTGTACGACACGAGGTTGAGCAGGTTCCAGAGCGAGCCGAGGTACGTGCGCCAGCCCTGCGCCGAGACCTCGGGCCACTCGACGCGCACGAGCAGGTAGAGCGCGCAGCCCCAGGCGCCGAGGCGCGCGAGCAGCACGAGGTGGTCGAACGCCGTGCGCAGCGCCGCCCAGTCCTGGTTGGCGCACATCATGGGCACGTAGAAGGCGGCCACGAAGCCGCAGTAGGCCGCGAGGTGGCCGCGGAACGTGGCGCGCGCGAACGCCTGCCACTTGGTGAGCATGAGGTACCGGAACACGCGGTGCGGCAGCACGTGCTTGCCGCGCTCGCCGCTCGCGACGGCCACGCCGAGCGCCGTGGCGTCCACCGGCACGTGCGGCTCGCCGTAGAGCTCGCGCAGCCCGCGGTAGAGGACGGCCACGAGGCGCGGGCCGCCGCCGGCGCGCGCGGCCGCGGACGAGGCCACGGCGCTCGGCTGCTCGCTCGCGAACTGGTCGAGGAACTGCCAGGCCGCGTCCGGCGTCTTGTCGAGCAGCGCCTGGAAGAGGTCGTTGTCCCACTGCGCGGGCGCCGCGCCGCTCGCGTGCGCCAGGAGCCACGAGACCATGTCGGCGTTGCCCGCGCGGATGGCCACGCGCAGCGGCGTGAGCTCGGGCGAGGCGCCAAGGTCGCGCGTCGCGCCGTTGGCGACCAGCGCCGCGCAGTTGGCCGTCTGCCCCTCGTGCACGGCCTCGAGCAGCGGCGTCCAGCCCGCGTGGTCCTGTCCCGGGCGGCGCCAACGGCAGGGCCAGCGCGCGCGAGAGAGCAAGGGATGGATGGATGGATGGGTGGATGGATAGAGCAGGCGTCAGTCGCGCGTCCCGCGTCGAGCGATCGCGAACGAGACGCAACGAGGGGAAGACCAGAGGCGACGCACAGCCACGTCCGGCGGCACGCCCGCGCGGATGAGGAACGCGAGCAGCTCGTGGCAGTCGGCGCCACCCGCGAACACGTGCAGCAGCGTGAAGCCGTCGCTCTTGCGCCGGATGCGCGGCGACGCGAGCGCCGCGAGCCCCACGCGCGCGTCCGAGCTGCGCGGCCAGGCCGACGAGCGAGCGAGCGAGAGCGAAGGAGGGGGCGCGTGAGAGCGGTCAGTCGGCCGCTCGCTGCCGGCGACGCCGAGCGTCTGTCCATGGTGCGGCGCACGCACATGATGCTGGCGGTCACGTCGTTGAAGGCGTCGTCGTCCAGCGTCTGCCAGCGCTCGCGCGCATCCTCCGGGTCCTCCGCTGCGTCCTCCGCGTCTTCGGCACTGTTGTTGTTGTTGTTGCTGCTGCTGCTGTCGTCGTCCTCGGTGCGGCGCGGCGCGTCGATCTGCACGGCCAGGCGCCTCGCGTCCTGCTTGTGCGTCGCTGGCGTCGCCATGCTCGCTCGCTCGCTCGCTCTGCTGATGCCGCGGCGAGTCCTGCTGTGGGTCGCGCGGCTCGCTGGCGCCAGCGATCGAGGAAGAGGCTCCGTGCCATCCCCCAGCGCGCCGCGGCCGCTCGACGCGACCCATTGGCGACCGTTATCAGCGAAGATGCCCCTTGAGCATCACGCCTCCGACAGGCTCGCTTGTCAACGAGCGTACCCCAGTGGTGACGATATGAATATCAACGCTTATCTTATTATACAGGCTATTTTGCATACTGAGCGAGCTTGGGACTGATGCGTTTATACTTTGATATACGACTATAGAGGCAGTGTAGTACCGTTTGAAATCAAGCCTCGGATCTGGCCGTCGCTGATCCAGGGGAGCGAAGAACGCGCGCTCCTCTCGGCGCGCCTCACGGGCATTCCGCCTCGCCCGCGCCATGAGGAGCTCGCCCGCGGTGCGCGCGGCGTGCGCGGCGCTGCCGGAAGAAGTTGCGGCGCTCGTGGCCGCCTGGAGCGACGTGACGCAGTCGTGGACGCTCGAGGACGCGGCGGCGCGCGGACTGCTGCCGCTGGTCCAGGAGCGCAGCGCCGCGATGCCGGCAGGAGACGAACGAGCGGGCGAGGCCATGGACGCGGCGGCCGAGCTCGGACACCTCGAGGTCGTCCAGTGGCTACACTCTCACCGGGTCGAGGGCTGCTCGACGGACGCGATGGACCTGGCGGCCATGAACGGACACCTCGGAGTGGTGCAGTGGCTACACTCGAACCGGACCGAGGGCTGCACCTCGGATGCCATGGACCTCGCCGCGGGCTTCGGGCACCTCGAGATCGTGCGCTTCCTGCACCGGCAGCGACAAGAGGGCTGCTCCGAGCTGGCCATGGACATGGCGGCGGCCAACGGCCATTTGAACGTGGTCCAGTGGCTGCACGCGCACCGCAGCGAGGGCTGCAGCGACCGCGCGCTGGCGGACGCGAGCGCCAACGGCCATGCACACGTCGCTCGCTGGCTACTGCAGTTCCGACACGAGGGCAGTGCGGTGGCGGCCGCGCGCGTGGCGAGGGCCGGCGGACACTTTGCGCTCGCCGAGTGGCTTGAGGCGCGCGCCTTCCTGCGCGACGAGCGGGATCGCGAGCTCGTGGCTGATCGGTGGCAACGCGCGTCGCTTTATGTGGCGGCGTGACGACGAAGTGATGCACGAGCCGAGGAGTTGGCTCCGTCGACCAGTGCAAGCCGGGGCGGCAGCTGTGGCGATGGGAGGGGATCTGCAGGCGCCAGTGTCTCCTCGAGGACAACCAGGACTCCTTCGTCGCCCTGAGACGCTAACGATGCTCTGAGCTTTCACGGCGTCGCCTCCAAGTGTTCAATGCGGCCAGCCTGTGGAGTGAGCAAGTGCCGTGAACGTACAAGTCTGGCGCCTCGCGCGTAGCTCTACGAGTGGCGGTGAACCGTTTCGAGGCGTGGGAAACATCGTCCTGCCTGGATGACGCAAGATTTGTGCCAGTCCATCTCCTCATTCTGAGAACATATCGGATTTGGAAGGCTGCATTCACAGAGCATTACTGTCTTCGTACGTCCGTCAAGAAACTCATGTACCCGTCCATATGCAGTATACGAGGTGATGAGTCTGCTTCGAAAAATCGCTTTTGACGTCGAGCAGAAGAACATGCAGCACGCACGCCTCTAGTCGCGGCGCGTCGGGCAACCGACCGCGCGCGAATCGGCGCCGCCGCGCCGCAGCCTCCGTTTCCTAGAGACAGAAGCGGCGCAGCCGAGCGCGCGGCTCTTGACAGCGCTGATCCGGGCGAGGAGCCGCGCGATCGCGTGGACATGGCGGACGTGTCGCCGGCTGTACGCGTCGTGTGCGAGCGCATCGGCGCCGGCGGCGCACACCCGGTGCTGGCGACCGTCGAGGCGTTCCGAGATGCGTCACCGCGGTGGACGCTCACGCTCGCGGCGCTCTCTGGACTCCCGAGGCTCGTGCAGAAGCTGAGCCGGCGCTGCCCCGCGCCGTTCGACCACTGCTGCACCGAGGCCATGGACGCGGCGGCCGAGTTCGGACACCTCGAGATCGTCCAGTGGCTGCATGCCAACCGGTCGGAGGGATGCTCGACGGACGCGATGGACCTGGCGGCCGCCAACGGACATCTCGCGGTCGTGCAGTGGCTGCACGCGAACCGGTCGGAGGGATGCACGACCAACGCCATGGACTTGGCCGCCATGAACGGACACCTCGAGATCGTCCAGTGGCTACACGCCAATCGTCAAGAGGGTTGCACGCGCGACGCCATGGACAACGCGGCCGGCCGCGGACACCTGCGCGTGCTCGAGTGGATGCACGCCAACCGCCGAGAGGGCTGCTCGCGCTCGGCGCTCACCAACGCCGTCAGCGGCCGCCACCGGACGGTCACGCGCTGGCTGCTGCTGCACCAGCGCGGGCTCTGCGGTGCGCGCGCACTGCTGTCCTTCTACCTGGCCCGCTGCGATCCGTGCGGACTGGCCGACTGGTTGTTCCAACAGACGTACTTGCCGAGTCTGCTGTCAGACGAGGAAGACGAGAGCGAGGATGACAGCGGCGCGTGCGGAGAGGCGGCATTGGCCGCGATCGAGCGCCGCGAGCGGG
>JAADYC010000311.1:0-24826 GCA_023338135.1 Phytopythium kandeliae | reverse complement strand
GACGGTCGATTGACCGCACTAGACGTGAGGCTACGCGCGTGTACCAGTTCAACCTGCGCGAGGGAGACCCACAACAGATGCAGGCGCTGCTCGCGTTCGCGGTGCGTGAGGGTGCGCAGTCCAAGACGCGCTCGCCGCGCAGCCAGCCGCATGAGCTAGTCCAGGTTGTCGCGGCCTCACTAGCGGCGCGCCGACGCCTAATGCACCCGTACGGGCTGTCGCCGAGTCCTCGCAAGGCGCCGGCTTCGCCTCGAGTCGCTGCCGAGGCAACGAAGCGACCGCGAGATGTGCTGAGCGACCGGAGTATGGACTCCGAGTCGCTGCGAGAGAAGGAGACTCGACGCAAAGTCCGACGCGTGCTGCTGAGCCGCACATCGGTAAAAGCAGAGGCAGTAGCGAAGTCAGAGTCAGAGACAGAGACGGAGACGAGGATGCGGAAGCCGCGAGAGGCGCTGACGGCGGATCAGCGCCACGTGCTGTCGCTCGTGGCGCGCAAGCGGAATGTCTTCTTCACAGGCAGCGCAGGCAGCGGCAAGTCGTTCCTGCTGCAGCACATGCTGCGCCACGTGGCGCTCGGACGTGTGTACGTGACGGCACCGACGGGCGTGGCGGCCTACAACGTGGGTGGTGTGACGCTACATCACTTCGCTGGCATGACGACGCGGCCGTACGCCAGTCGGCGCGAGCTGCTGGCGGACATCCAGCGCAAGGCGGATGCGGTCGCACGCTGGAGGAGCGCACAGGCACTCGTCATCGACGAGGTGTCCATGCTGGACGGAAAGCTCTTCGGCGACCTGGACTACGTCGCGCGCGCGCTGCGGCGGAACCAGGCGGCGTTCTTCGGCGGCATCCAGCTGGTTCTCTCGGGCGACTTCTGCCAGCTCCCACCCGTGGCCAGGCAGCACTCGCACGCGACGCTGTGCTTCGAGAGTGACGCGTGGAAGGAGGGCGTCCACGAGGTTGTCGTGCTGCGCGATGTGTTCCGGCAGCAGAACGCCGAATTCGTCGATATCCTCAACGCCTTCCGCATGGGCAACCCTACGCGCGCCATGGTAGAGCGCATCAATGCATGCTGTCGATCTCCGGGCGGCGGCGACTGGGACGAGGACGAGGACGAGGACGCCATCCGCATCTTCACACACAACGATGCTGTGCTCCAGGTGCGCGTCGGTTCCTTCTGCTTGGTATTGCCCGGTCGGCAAAGACTCTCTCTCACACACTACGATGGGTGGCAGACCAACACCAAGCGCCTGATCGACTTACCGGGCAAGAAATTTAACTTCATCGCCTCCGACAGGTACGAACGGACGCCTCCAAAGGCGTTGTTCTCACTCTGTGATTGAGGCTGACGGACTGCGTATTGCTATCGCCGCCAGGGGTAGAGCCGAGTACTTGTCTGGATGCCCAGCGCCGCCCGTTCTGTCCCTCAAGAGTGCGTCGCGCGCTCCGAGTAGAGAGATCTTGGTGGCGTCCAACGAGTCGAACTAACGCGTCTCGCCACGCTGCTCTATACAGAAAATGCCAAGGTGATGCTGACGAAGACGATCAACGCAACTGCGGGGCTCGTGAATGGCTGTCGAGGCGTCGTCGAGGGCTTCACGAGCCATACGAACCTGCCGATCGTGCGCTTCACGAGCGGCGCGACCGAGGTGGTCCGCCACGAGGAGTTCACGGTGCGTGTGGCAGACGCGGCGCTGGCAGCGCGTCGGCAGTTGCCGCTCACGCTCGCGTGGGCCATCAGCATCCACAAGAGCCAGGGCCTGGCCTTCGACGCCGCCGTGCTCGACCTCGCGCGCGTGTTCGAGTTCGGTCAGGCTTACGTGGCGCTCTCGCGCGTGCGATCGCTCGACGGACTGTACTTGCGCCGGCCGCTGCCTGTCTCCGGTACGGGCGTCGGGAGCACCGCGGCCGTCGTGCTCGCCGACCCGCGCGTGCTCGCCTTCTACCAGTCCATCGCTGCGTGATCACGACGGCGGCGCCAAGGAGACGGACGCCTTCGCCCCAAAATGTAGCCATATGCGGTTCGCAAAAAGCTGGGGTTCGACCGAGTCGTACCGGTAGGATACCAGTCCTGACCAAAGTCGGTAGATCCGCGGGACGGGAGGAGGGGAAGAAGAGATGAACTAACTCATAAAAGCAGTGCATTCCAGAATACGTCATCCTAATCTTTGTATGCATCTATGGTTAGGGAAGTACAGGGTTGTGCGACATGTTGAGAGCCGCTGCTAGTCCAATCATGTTGGAGTATTGATCCAACTTGAAACAGTATTGCCTTGCTCACTGCTCTCCTACTGTCACAACTCAATAGGTGAGGCTCGAGTTTCAGTTCTCGGTCCTAACCTGGAAGGACCGCGCGCGCTCGGCCATTTGGTTGGTTCGTAGTGCAGTGCCGGCCGCGCGACTTGCGGTTTGTATACCGGCGGGCATTTGTATGGTCAGCGCGGGGGGGCCACCGCAGCCTAGACTTATTTTACCCTTCCTTCCGCTCTGCGTCAGAGTCCGAGTCCGAGTCCACCATGGTAAGCGCTCGCCCCGCTCCGTGCGTCCCTGGCGGCGCTCGCGCGCGCCGGCGGGTCGACGCGCATGCTCCACGTCGTGCCGTGCCGCCTCTCTCGCTCCCCGCGCCGCTCTCCGCGCCGCTCTCCGCTTCCTCGCGCCTCCGCTACGACTCGCAAGGCGCTGGCGACTCGCGCCACCGGAAGGCGAACGCGCAGCGCTGTCGATAGTGAGAGGAGAGCGGCCCGGGCAGTCAGAGGGGAAGAGAGAGAAAGCGTGCGCGGCGTCGAGTGCGCTGGCGGCGCAGAGTGGCTGACGACTTGGCGTCGATGCGCAGACCAAAGGCACCCAGAGCTTCGGCAAGCGCCACAACAAGACGCACACGATCTGCCGGCGGTGCGGCCGCAGCTCGTACCACGTGCAGAAGGGCACGTGCTCGTCGTGCGGCTACCCTGCCGCCAAGATGCGCAAGTGTACGTTGCGCTCGTGTGTGGCTGTGTTGGAGTCGTGGCGCTTTGGCTGGTGACTCGGTGCGCTAACGCTCGCTCGCTTGTCGCCGGCCGACAGACAACTGGAGCCAGAAGGCGCTGCGCCGCCGCACCACTGGCACGGGCCGCATGCGCTACCTGAAGACCGTGCCGCGCAAGTTCAAGAACGGCTTCCGCGAGGGCTCGAGCGCCGTGTCCAAGAAGGCCGCGACCAACTAGGACGCCGTCGCCTCGTAGGTCGGCCGCTGCTCGGAAGGGCGCCGCCCTGCTGGGAGAGGTAGAAGAAGATCGGGTAAAAGGTTTGTCGGACCACTGCAAGCCGCGAGGAGCCAGCGAGGACGACAGCGGCGACGGGGCGGAGGCGACGCGCTGGACGCCGCTCGGCGCGGCGCGACACGGCTCGGAGCCTCCTCCTGTCAATCGAATAGTCCACTCGCTGTTTCCTCTGCTGCCACTCTCCACCTTTGCTCGTCCGCTCCATCGCTCGCTTCCTCGATCGGACTGGCGCCAGCTAGCCTAGTCTCACGCGCCGTCGTCCTGCTGCGCGCTCGCGCCGTCGCCGAGGTTCTCGAGGATGCTGGCCTGCAACCGGCGGAAGGACGTCGAGAGCTTGTCGAGGATCTCGAGGTCCTCCTGCTGGCGCACGCCGCGCTCCTGTTGCAGTTGCTGGCGCAGACTCACGAGCGCCTCGACGTGCGCAGCCTGCTGCCGCTCCGACGCGCGGTTGTCGGCGCGCATGACGTGGTGCAGGTCCTCGTCGCGCTCGCGGAACTTGAGCGCTCGCCGCGCGCGCTCCGTCTCCAGGTTGGCCGCGCTGCGCCGCTCGGTCGCCTCGAGCGCCTGCAGCGTCTTCTTCTCCCGCTTCTGGATCTTGGCGTTCTCGATGTCGAACGTCTCGTGGTTCTTGTCCAGCTTGCGCGTGATGGAACCCTGCAGCTGCTCCATGATGTCCGGCACCGTCGTGTACGCGAATCGCTGGAAGTCGGCGTCGCACTCGCGCACCCTGGCCAAACCGGACCAGCGCACACAGTCAGCACGAGCGCGAGTCGCCTCGGCCGGCGTGCCGCGCTCGCGGACCAAGGGCGGAGCCTTGGGCACCGGGCAGCGTGTCCACGAAGACCACCATCTCCACCTACTTGCGCTCCTCGGGGGCGACCTCGTGCGCCTCAACGCGCGCAAAGTGCGCCAGCGTCTGGTGCTCGAGCGCCAGGAACGCACGCTCGAACTGCGCGCGGAACGCGCTCTGCAGCTCCTGGATCGACTGCTGCATCGCCTCGCGCTCCGCCGACACGTTGGCCTCCAGCTGCCGCCCGCGCTCCTTGACTGCGTCCTGCCAGTGAACGGTGAATTCATTGACCGACGTCAGAAGTGCGTCGCGCGCGGCACGGCCACGGACGCCACAGCCTGTCGTCGACCGTACGATGCGCCGCTGGAAGTCGACGTTGTAGGCGTGCACGGCGCTCTGGACCGCCTCCATATCCTCCTCCAAGTCGTTCTCGGCCTCCTCGATCATCTCGGCGCGCTTGGACTCGGGCGGGAAGGCGACTGGCGGACGGATCTGCACCCGTGAGCAGCGGCAAGAGCAGTCAGGTGGCCGCGAGTCTGTCCATCGGGACACGTCCACCTCCACGCAGCCGCCAGTACGCGACGCACCACTCGCGCCAGCGGACCGACGGGAGGCGCGATGGTCTCATTGTAGCGCGAGCGGTACGCTTGCTGCACCGGCTCATGCGAACCCGGCGGCTGGGCGTCCGCGCTGGACGCTTGGGCGTCATTGTTGGATGTCGGAGCGCCTTTGGCTGGTGTCGGAGCGCCTTTGCCTGGCACTGGAACAGCTTTGACCTTGCCGCCTGCCTCCATCATACGCTGCTGCTCAACACTCCCCGATCTGCTGCCTCCTGGCTTGTCCCCTCGAAAAATAGCCGTTAGTGCTTTGAGCGCAGCGAAACGGTAGACAGTTGCAGCGGCGCCTGCATCAATGAGCGAGCAGATAGTTAGCGCGCAATGCTGGCAGCTCGAGCGTAAGATAGTCAGAGCACTGCCGCCTCACGGCGACGGTGCATGCCTTAGTTGCGAGAGGGCTTGAAGCGAGAGTACAGACAGCACCACCGAGTCCTTCGAGCGTCGGAGAGGGTGGACACAGAGCTGCGGAGTCTGTACGGCGGCATCCGCGTCCACAGTCAATAGCTACGCCTCGTCGATTCGTCAGAGCAGTTGTCGAGCGCAGCAGGCAGAGCTTTGCGACGGAGTGTGATCGCGCGCCTGTAGTCTCTCCTGCGACACACTTGCTGGTTCCTAGATCGCCGTGTTCGTTGTGCCCGCGATCGTATGGAAAGCGCACAAGAGTGTGCCCAGAAAGCGTGCAAACAACGACCCTTCTGCTCTGCAGAAGCTCCAGTGCGCCACGCGTCGCGGAGGACGAGGCTAGTCGTCTTCTTTGGCATCGCACTGGACGCCGAGACTGGTGGCGATCGACGCAACACATTTCGCTACGAGCACACTGAACACACGTGCCCATGCGCTCTTCGGTGCTTGACCCTGTCAGGGTTTGTCCATGCCGTGACATTCCCAAGCGACGATGTGTAGCATTGACAGCCGCGGCCGCAGCCATGCACATGCTGAACAACGGCAGCGGCGAGGAATCCAACAGCAAGGACGCCGCCGATCGATCGATCAGTCGACTGCAGCCACGCTGCATGAACCAGTCCGTCAGCTGCAAGTCCCCAAGCAGCAACTTCACGGTCGACAGCGGTGTCAGTCCGGCGCCGGCGGAACACAAGCGCTTGAGACGTCACGACTGCACCGACTACCGTGAATGCGGACGAACAATGTGATCGCCCATGCTCAAAGGACGCTGGAAGGCTGCGCACTTCAACTTGGGAATCAAAACCGGTATTCATGTCGTCAGTACCGGTTTCCACTCACCCTTTGACGCGAGACCGGAGCCACAGATTCAACATGCATACAAACGCCAAGTTCAATCGAGAAAGTGCGGCACCGTCAGTGTCAAGTCGACAAGGCACCAGGCGAGCAGACATTCCCCAACAGCACGGAGCAATGGCGGAACCGGCGGAACCGGCGGAACCGGAAGCGACGATGTCGGCGGCGCCGACGAC
Source organism: Phytopythium kandeliae (assembly GCA_023338135.1). NCBI lineage: Eukaryota > Oomycota > Peronosporomycetes > Pythiales > Pythiaceae > Phytopythium > Phytopythium kandeliae. Next base: position 18,726 of record JAADYC010000311.1, on the reverse strand, counting down.
GCCTCCTGCTGCCGGCGACACCCAGCTGCGAGCGGCAGAGCGAGAGGCGGAAAAAGTGGCGAAGCGGCAGGAGCAGAAGCGACTGGTGCGCGAGCTGCTGTGCGACCTGCGCGTGGACACTGGGGATGTGATCCTGTTCGACCGCAAGTGCGCCAACATGGGCATGTACGGCGCGTCCATCTGCGCGTGCGCCAAGTTCTTCGGGAACACGCAGTGGGACCACAACGGCGTGGTGATCCGCGCGGCGGACGGCGAGCTGCTGCTACTCGAGGCTGCGCTGACGGGCGTCAAGATGCGTCCGCTCGTCGAGCGCATCCTGCGCAGCAACTCGCACGAGATCGCCGTGCGCAAGCTGCAGGTACCGCGTACGCCCGAGTTCCAGGCGCGCGCGCTGCAGTTTGCGCTGCAGATCCTCGACAGCCCGTACGAGGACCGCCCGCAGCGCCTGTTCAACGCGGGCGTCAAGGTGCCCACGCGCTTGGAGCGCGAGCGCCTCTTCGACGCGGTGGTGGCCAAGAAGAAGGCGCTCGCCACGCTCGACTCGGATCTGGAGCACCGCGACAAGATGCCCGCGTTCGAGCGCAACGCGCTGGTGCGCGAGCGTGAGCGCGTGGCTGAGCAGTATCACGCGCTCGTGGGCGAGCTGAGCACCAAGGAGCGCTCCATGTTTGAGAACGAGGTGATCCCACGCCCGCAGGAAGGCGGCAAGATGTTCTGCTCGCAGCTTGTCGCGGGGTTATACCAACATCTGGGCTTGCTGCTGCCGTACCCGTCAGCCAACTCGTACCTGCCCAAGCACTTCTCCGATAACAACGGCGGCGGATACCTCAAGCTGCAGCAGGACGCCACGTACTTGCCCGAGATCTCACTGCGCCGTCGCTTGATAGAGAACCATGAGCGGTACAAGCGCCTCGCAGTGGATGCAGAGACGCGGGCGCCGCAGCCAGGCCGAGAGGTCAACACGATCGTGCGATGTCTGCGCCGGCACCAGCTCTTCCACACGCTGAGCGAGTCGCAGCTCGTGGAGATCGCGCGCAAGTTTCGCCGCCGCGTCCTCGCGGACGGCGAGGTCGCGTTCTACCAGGGTATGCCTGGGGACTACTTCTACATTGTCGAGCAGGGCGAGCTCGAGGTCTTTGTTGACTACGACCACTTACGCCAGACACAATCGCCTGGGGACGGCGACGGCGATGACAACGGCGTCGCGGACGATGCAGCCAAGAAGCCGGTGAGTCTGCTCAAGCGCAAAACGATCGCACTGCCAGAGTTCCATTCGTCGTCTAGTCTCGTCGGCAAGAACGAGCGCGTGCTGGTCGCGACCAATGGCCCGGGCAACGCCTTTGGCGAATCCGCCCTCATCTATGACACCCCACGGCGCGCAACCCTGCGCGCGACGACCGGGAGTTCCAACGCAACGAGTGCGTCTGCGCGAACAACGCCAGCTGGCTCGCATCAGTCGAGTACGCCGGCTTCCTCGCGCTCAAAGCACGCGCAGATAACTTCGGTAGTGGTCTGGCAACTCGACAAGTCGTCGTTCAAGGAGATCGTGGAGGCGCATCCGAGCAGCCAGCAAACTGTCGATGAGTACGTGTTCCTCATGAACGCAATCGCGGAGCACCCGCTGTTCTCAGAGCTCGACGATCGCGCCAAGGCCGTCGCGGTGCGCAAGTGCTTTCCGCTGCGCGTGCGCGCGGGCACCACGATCCTGCGGCAAGGCGACTCCGGGGACTACTTCTACCTGATCGAGTCGGGCAAGTGCGAGATCTCGCGCAAGAAGCCGCGCGCGGCCACAGCGTTCGTCGACCGGGTGATCGGTCGCGGCGCCAGTTTTGGGGAGGCTGCGCTGCTGTACAACAGTCGGCGCGGAGCGTCCGTGAAGGCGCTCGAAGACACCAAGATCTGGTGCATGGATCGCGCGTCCTTCCTGACCATCACGCGCAGCGGCTCCACCGCGTTGCACAAGCTCTTCCAGAAGGTGAGCAACACGGTCGTACCCGACTCGAGCGAGTCGTTCGCGACGGAAAAGGACCTTCGGCGCATGCTGCGCGATCCGCAGGAGCTGCATGCGATCCAGCACAGCGCGAATGCGCCGGAGGTGATCGATCAGCTCCAGAAACAACTTCAAACGTCCCCGCTTGCATCCAAGGAAGCGTTCGACCGCGCTGTCCATCTCGCGCTCGCTCTTTTATTCAACGACACCTCGGGACTCGTCAACTTCTCGCAGTTTGCGCACTTCCACATCGCGCTCGGGGCGTCCAACATTGATCAGCTGCTGCCGGAGGCCGCATTCCGCATCCTCAAGTCGTTGGAGGCGAAGCGGAACAATGGCTCGAGTCTAGGCGCTGCAAATGGGGACCGCGAGAACGGCCCCAGGGATGAAGAGCAAGGCGCTATCAGACTGAGCGAGATCCCGAGCGCCATCCGAGAATGGATCGCGATGAGCGAGGCGCTGCCAGATGGAGTGAGCAAGCAAGACGAGGGTATCTCGGCGTCCTCACGCGAGCTCGAGTTCTACGAGCGTCTATTTGATCTGCCGTCCAACCAGATCGGCGATCAGTACGTGACCCAGGACGACCTGGCGCGCGGCATCGCAGCGCTAGCGGACGAGATGGACGCCAACGATGCGCTTGGCGACGACCATTATAGCTTGGACGCGAGCAACGACCAAGCAGCCGCGGCGAAGGAGGAGTTCCGCGCGTTTGTCAAAGTGCTGAAACTCGACATTGACGCGCTGCGATCGATCTGGCGGGCCGCCGAGCTCCACGCACACGGAACCGACGTGGACGCGAGCAGCGGCAAGCGGGAGCTCACGTTTGACGCCAACCTCAAGTCGGGCTGGATCTCGGCCATCCGTCATAACCCAACAGGTGGGGACTGGGAGTATCTCAAGCCAGACTTCGAGGCGCGCAGCCTGCTTGCCGGCGAGGCGTTCGACGAGATCACCGAATCAGTCGCGAAGCAACGGCTGACAGGCCAGCTGACGTCGTTCGCCGCCGCAATCGCGGCTGGCGCGCTCGCGAGAACTGCGACGGCTCCGCTCGAGCGCCTCAAGATTCTCATGCAGCTGGCTCCGCCCAAGCGCTTGGCTCCCCCGGCGCCGTATGCGTCCATGACGCGCGGTTTCGTCAACATGGTCAAGCTCGGAGGCATGCGGAGTAAGTTCACGTCGACGAGTTGGCTGCGTGGAGACTCTAACCTCGTGCTTGGTGACTGCGCAGGTGTGTTCAGCGGCAACCTGACCCACTGTCTCTGGGTGATCCCGTCGCTCCCGACCAAGTTCCTGCTCTGCGACGTCTTCCGCAACCAGATGAACCAGCTCGTGTGGCAAGCACCGTCGCCGTCAGTCTCGACCTCGACGGACAGATCCTCGGTGGGGCGGCTGCCATCGAAGGATCTGACAAACGTGGTGGCCGGCGGCTTGGCAGGACTCACCGCCAATTGCCTGTTCTATCCGCTCGACGTCATCCGCGGCCGCCTGAGCGCGCAGCAGTACTTGAGCTCCAAGCGGCAGTACGCCGGCATCCGTGACTGTGCGCGCGCCATCCGTCGCGAGAGCGGCGGCGGTCTGCGCGGCTTCTACCAGGGCTTCGCACCCGCGTCACTCGGCGTCTTCACGTACATCGGCTGCAACTACGCCATCTACGAGTCGCTGCGGCCAGTCTTCATCCTGTACGACACGGACTCGTCCGCTGGTGCAGGCGGCGCGCAGCAGCTCGGCCATCCCAGCATCCCGGGTCAGATCCTGTGCGCGACGACAGCGTCGCTCACGTCACAGATCCTCTCATACCCGTTCGACGTTGTACGGCGGCGGCTTCAGCTCCAAGGCGCGTGGCACCAGGTCGTCGAGTTCCCGACGTACGCGTCGGCCTGGGACTGCGTCAAGCAGTCGGTGCGCGACGACCCGGCGTCCAAGTGGAAGGCGCGTGCGCTCTACCGCGGTGTGGTTGTCAACGCGCTCAAGGCGCTGCCGTCCGCCGTCATCTCGTTCCTCAGCTACGAGAAGTTGCGCGAGATGAAGGATATGCGCGACGAGCTGTGAGTGGCACGGCTCCATCCCGAGTCGCTCGCAGCGCTAGTGCTCGGCACGTTTGTTCCGTTTGTTGACTCGCCCAAGATCCGCGTGGAGCTCCAACATCCTCAAGCGTGCTCCTTGCGGATCGTCTTCCCAATGCTCTCGAGCTCAACATGCAAACGGCCGAGCGACGCGAGAGAGTTGCTGTAGACGCCGGCGCTGCCAGTGCCAAGCCGGGCCGCCAACTGCTTGGTTGAGCTTCGTTGCGACGGCGTCGGAATGCCGTTTGCTGCTGCCATGGACCCCGCGCGCGGCTTGACAGGACTCGTGTATGCGCCGGCGCTGCGTTGATTGGCCGTTGCCTTGTGTCCGAGATCTGGCGACAAATTGCCCCCAGGAAGCTTCATCGCCTCGTGCCAGTCACTGTCGGTGGCGCGGGTCTTGCACAGTGATGATGGCATACGCAGCGCGCGCTCCTTCTCGCGCTCCACCGCACTCGCCGTCTTCTCGACAGCGTCTCGCATCGCCTCGGATACGCGCATCGACTCGTTCAGCAGCCGCAGGCACTTGCGCTCGACATCCTCGGCCCACCGCGGCGGACGCGTCATCGCATGGCTGTTGCCGGCGCTCGAACCCATCCGGATGACCGCCGACTGCCACGCGTCGCTGTAGCGGTGGTGCAGCTCCTTGGCATGCGCGAGGAACTCGCTCCAGCGCTCCGTGACCAGCTCCATGCGGCCGACGTACTCGTCGAGCTGGACGGCGATCGCCGCACTCTCCGCGTCCGCCGCCGGGTCGGTTTCCACGTCAATGTCACTCTCCGACCAGCGCTTGTACGTCGCGTTGATCATGCGCTGCGTCTGCTCGAGCTGCTCCAGCAGCGTCTGCTTGACCTCGCTCATGGACACGCGGCGCTGCAGCTGCTGTGTATACCTCGCGAGCTCGCTCTTGTAGCGCTCAATGTCCTTCTCTCGCTCCGCCACGGCCTTCTTGTACAACTCGATCGCCGCCAGCAGCTCCTTGTTCTCGCGCACGGCGCGCATGTACTGCTTGCGCGCGTGCTCCGCCGCACGCCGCCGCTCCTGCACCTCGTCGTATAGCAGTCGGTTGCTCTCCTTCAGGGCTTTGTACTCATCCTCCCGCTCCGAGCGCGATGCCTGCACGGTACACCAGTCGCCGGTTTGTCAGTCAATGAGCAGGGAGCCGACTGACCTCGTGCTTGGATCCCATAGTCAACGTACACTGCTCTCGCGACTGAGCTTGTCCACGTCCGTCTTTGCTCGCTCAAGCGCCGCCTCACTCGCATCGAGCCGTTCTTGTAGCCGTCGCAGCTCCTCCTGCATCGTTCGCCGCTCCTTGTCATTCTCAGTCCGAAGACCCTCGTACCTGGACACCCATGATTGCTCGATGCTTCGCCGGTCACCCGTCGACTGGACAGTCGAGCGCTGGAGTGTTTCGAGCTTTCTCTCGCTAGCCGCGAGCAGCGTCGACATGCGATCGAGCCGCGAGCTCATGCTGCTGATTTTCTGCTCGTACTGAGTTTGCAGCCGCTCCACCTCGCTCTTCAACTCCCTGCGCAGTAGCAAACAAGGTAAGAACGAGCTACGAGCGGCATTAATCAACAAGTAGCGGACCTTTGAACGCCGGCAATACCGTCGCGCACGAGAAAGACAAGCGACGTGTCGTCTTGGTGCACCGATCGCAGTCCATGGCCTATCAAGCCACGCATTTCCCGCGCCGCAGCCTCCACCTCCCTCGCCACCGCGTCGTACTGCGACTCGGCATCGCGCAACGACCGCTCGGCAGCATCAGCCCTTCGTCGCTCTTGCTGCAGCGACGCCAGTAAGTCGCTCTTCTCCGCCGCAAACTGGGCTGTCACATCACTCTGCTGCTTCACGCGAGCGTCCTCTGTCATTGAGCTGGATGCCTGTGCCTCTGCAAATCGGCGCTCCAATGCCTTCAAATCCGCTTCTCTCCGCACCAGCGCGTTCTCGGAATCCCGAGCGCGCGACTGGAACTCCCGCGTCTTGGCGGTTTCTTCGTCCAAACGCTGCTCGCACGAGCGGAACTTGATCTCCAGCGCTTCCAGTTCCCGATGGAACTTGGATAACTCGAGTTGGAGCTTATGGTTGTCCTGCTCGATCCCATACCGCTCCTTCTCGAGCGCCGCCAGTCGCTCATTCGACGTCTGTTGACTGCGGGTGGCCGCCATCTCGCGCTGGTCCTCCAGCGTCTTCACATGCAGCTCCGCTTGTTGGGCACGAACCTCCAGCGTTCGAATCGCGAGCTCGTGCTCTGCGTCCGCTTTACGCCACCGACGCACCTCAGCTTCCAGTCGCGCGATTGTGTCCGTTGCTCTGTCCCGTTCCTCTCGGGACGCGTCCAGCGATTTGGTTTGCTCGTCCGACAGCGCAGTCAGCTTGGCGTTCTGTAGCCGCAGGCGCTCGGCGTCTCCAGCTAGCTGCTGCAGCTCTTTGTTAAGTCGCTCCATCTCCGTCTGCAGCCGTGCGCGCTCCTGCTTGACGCTCTCCGTCTCCATCGCAAGACGCTCGCGGTCAAAGTGGCTCTTCTCGCGGTCCGTAAGCAGCCGCGTGTGCTCCGCACGGTACTTGTCACTCTCGTCGCGCAACTGCTGCAGCTGGCGCTGCACCTCCTCCTCCATGCGCTTCATCTTGCTCTGGTAGCGCGCGTCCGCCCCCTCCTTCTCTTTGGTTAGCGACTCCACGCGCTGCTTGCTCGCCGCAAGTTGCTCTTCCCGTTGACGCATGAGCTCCCGCACGTGGTCCAACTCGGCGTTTGCCTTGGCCTGTGCCATCTCGAGCTGTTGCGCCGCCTTCTGCCGCTCCAACTGGAGCGCGGCATCCATGTCCAGCTGCGTCCGCGCGCGTGCCTCGTCCGCCTCGTGCATCTTAGCCGTCATGCTCGCGACCGTTTCCTGGAGCTGGCTGATCTCCGCCTCTAGCTGCCTCGCACGCGCGGCGGCCGCGTGCTCTTGCTCTCCGGCGCGCTCGAGTTCCTCGCGCCATTTGTCCATGAGCTCCGCGTCCACCTTATTTTTCCTGTTGTTGGCGCCGGCGCCGATTGCATGCTCGAGCTCGGCCGCGAGCCGCGCATTCTCCTCCTTGGCGACGTGGAGCTGGCCTGTGAGCACGTCGATGGCCTCGGTGGCGCGGATCATGGCGAAGTTGCGCTGCTTGATGTCATGCTCGCGCTCCTCGAGCGCGATGCGCAGCTGCGCGACCTCGCTCTCGAGGTCCTCGCCCGCGAAGTCCGTGCCCTGCTTAACGCGCAGTAGTCGCTCCTCCAGGTAGTTGATGCGCAGCGCCTGGTTAAAGTTGTCCATGAGCAGCTTCTCGCGCTCCGCCTGTTGCTCGCGCAGCAGCGTCGACGTGGCCGCCGCGCCGCCCCCGCCGTGGTCCAGCGGCGACTGCATCCTCTCTTCCCGCTCGTCTCGACGCGAGTCCCCACTGGCAGGAGTCGCGCGCGCACACACACACGCACGCACGCACGCACAGAAAGGTAAGAAGAGCCCGCCTTTTCCTTTCTCTCTCTCTCGCGAGGACAGGGCCGTTTCGCCCGCGATCCAGCCCCGTCCGACTCCTGAGCTCTACGCGAGGGCCTCACCGTCGTCGCTGGCTGGTCGCTCCTCCTCCTTCTGCTCCTTCTTCTTCTCCTCCTTCCACGTCTAGGCTGCCGGACGCGAATGGAGCGGTCGCGTGAGCCGCACTTGACGTCGCCCAGCTTGTCTCCGGTCGTTTCACCTAAAAAAAGGCGCGCGGTTTTTCAAGCGCGGAAGGGAAAACGGAGGCGACTGCCGTCAGGAGTGGTGTGTCACACACCACGTGCATACCAACATCGCTCTGAAAACCACAGAAGTATTTGCCCCAGGAATCCTCGATTAGTGTTGCTTCGTCGCTATAAAATGGGAGAGTCTTCGGGATAAGACCAATGCCGCGGTTTTATGCGAACACGTCCTTCTCGAGCCGAGAAGGTCCATTTGAGAAAGCCTCGAGTCTTTGCCTGAGCCGCCGTCCACATGGACAACGCTGGTGGGGGCGACAACGCCGACCTTGCCGCTTTGGCACTCGACCCACAGACGACGAGCGAGACGCGGAGCATTATGAGGGAGGCCGAGTCTTGCTGCCGACGACGCTGCCTCGACGGTAGGGAGTCTGAGGTCACTCAGTGCGTTGCTGCGATGGGAAAGCTGTCCTTAGAGAGAAGGGAGGTGGCGCTGCGTGTCGCTCTTATCAGCAGCACTCAGATCCTGCCACCACGAAGCAATACCTTCACTGCCCCCGTGTTCGCTGCTGCTCCGTACGTCGGCACAAAATGCTGGACGGCCTTCGCTATCCTACACAGTCAGACCGTACAAACGAGAAAGTCAAAACTCAAGGTAGCACTCGCAGGCGATCTCGCTAAACCTGTCCTCGCAAGTGTCTCCACGGTAGCACCTGGAAAGACCCGAACCCGTTTATCGGATGGTGCGAGGAGCTCGCCGAATCAGTGGAGAATGAGGTGTGGGTCACACGCGTCACGAGGAATGGCGTGGGCACCGCCAACGAGCGCGGATTCTACGCAAAGGAGCATCGTCTACTCTTGCCGTACGCGCACACGTTGCGACAGCTCAAGAACAAGTACGCCGCGAGCCTCGAGACGCACAGCGGTGCAGGCTTTGTACCCAGTGTCTCTGCAATCACTTGTTAGACAAAGCTGTTCGCGCCTCCTGTTGGAGTGCGCCAGGCTCAAGACTAGCTGTGCGGTGAGTGCTACGTGTATGACCAACAAATTCGCTACATATTGACGAATGTAATGCGCGAGGCGTACGAAAAGCACCTTACATCGGGGCGGGAATATCGCTCTGCTTTTGCGGCGGACGTCGCCAATGCCTCGTCGCGCCATCTGGTGTTCGTCATGGACTTTTCACGGGACGTCAACTTACCGTCGGTGGCGCACCCACCTTGGTCATGGTACTTTGATTCGCCGCTCAAGATTTCGTTCTTTCGGTCTACTGCGTCAACACTGACAAGCATTGTCACTATCTGTACGGCAAGCACAAAGGAGGAAAGGGAGGAAACGAGGTGGTGAGCATGCTGCTCCGACGATGACCGAGTGCGGCTTGTTCATCAGCGACTACTCCGAGCGTGCCGCCCCAGACGTGGTTGTGTGGACGGACAAGTGTTCATCCCAGAACAAGAACCACTTGCGTTGTGGTTCCTGGCGTGGCTCGTGGAGCTCGGCGCCGCCAAGTCTGCCGAATTGAAGTTCTATCTGAAACGAGACACTCAAAACGACTGTGGTCGTGGGTTCGGTCTCGCACGCCTCCAGCTCGTCAGGTCCTGTTGCTCGACGCTGCCGTCTCTCGTGGAGACGCTGGCGCATACCTCGCAGCGGTTTGACAACAAACCTTGATCAAGTGCCAGTCGCCTTTTGACAGTTTAAACTTTCCTGGAGGAGTGTTATCGCCGCTCCGATGGCCTTACCAAGTTCCAACTTTTCCACATATCTGCTGCGTCGAGAAGACGTGTTCATTGCCGACGTCTACCGTCATCCACGACGTCGACGTTCGATCTCTTCGACTGGAGGCTTTACACGGACGGTCCTGTGGGTTCATACCTGCATGACTGGTTGAGCTTTCTACCGTGCAACAACCGCTCCGTCGATATCGACAAGGTGAAGCAAATGTGTAAGATGGTGACGCTGTCCGTCCCACCTGAGTGTGCCAACGATTCTCTATACATCGCAGCGATGGATGAGACAGACGCCCATGCCGCGGAAGCATTATCCCGAGCGAGTGAGCCCGACGTGTCTGCGCTTGCTCGCGTTCCAAGTGCCAGTGTCACAACTCCTGGCAGGAGCTTGGAGCTCCTCGCGACGACTTGCTGCTCGCTGGCGAAGACTGGCTAGTGGCTACGCGTTGAGACGGCTGGACAGTGGTGGCGAGACGTGCAGCACAGCGGGTGCGTTCGGATCAACGAGCATGGCGAATCGAGTGCCATCGGGATACGAACTGTGAGGAGAACCCGGTGCCGCTGTCGCGGTCGCTCTACGCGCAGTCGATGGTGCATACGGATCACAGCGCACAAGGCGAGCGCGGCGGCCACTCAAGCCCGTCTATCGTGCATGGGATTGAGTGTGTGTACTTGCTGACACCCGTCCGTCCATCCCTCACGCACTCTCGTGCAGCCACAGGTTGCTTATATCGTCACTGCCGTCGCGCGCGATGGCGCGCAGCTCCTGCATCTTGGCCGCGAAGAAGCTCATATTGATGAGGTACTGCTTGCGCGCGCACAGCCATGAGCTCGCGCTCCTCAGGCGACATGGCGAGCACTTGCTCTACCGCGCGGCAGACACCGTCACCGTCGCCGTCGCCGTCGCCACCCGCGGGTTCGCGCGCGATCGCGTCGTCCTCGTCGGTGGCGGCGCCGCCCTCGCGCGCAAAGTAGTCCGACACGCCGTAGTCCAAACGCCGCAGCACGCGCGTCTCGAGCACCAGGAACAGCACGCCGACCACCAGGAGCCCCGCAAGCGCCTGTAGCACCATTAGCTGATCCAGTCACGCCGCGAAGCTCGCGCTCTGCGCGCACGCTTTCCTGCCCATACCGTTGCCTGCCTGTCTGCTTGCCTGTCACTTAGTAGATGCGGTACAATGCGGTGCGATGCGATGCGATGCGATGCGATGCGATGCGGCCTGCCTGTCTGCCTGCCTGCTACGAATGAAAACTCAGCGCGCAGCCGTGTTTGCATCCTACAGGCTGTCGTGCCGGATCCAGCCGCCCCACACACTGGCGAAAGCCGACACCGAACGTGCTGGAGCGATGCTTGGCTCGAGGCAGCGACCAGAAAAGATCAGCGCCACTGCGTGCTCGCGGCCTTGCGCGCGAGGCGGCGCTGCTGCTCCTGGCGCTGACGCTCGGCCTCGAGCTGCAGCGTCTCGTTGGTGAGCCACGTGAACCCGTTGGTGGCGCTGGGCGTCGGCGCAGGCAGCACGTTGCGCCGCTGGTCGGGCCCAGCGTCCGCCGCGACGGCCAGCTCGAGCACGTCGCGCAGCAGGCGGCTCTTCATGTTGCGGTCGTCCTGCGTCGTTGTGGATAGCGAAGGCGACGCGTTGACCTCGACGAGCCACGGCTTGAGCGTCTCGTCCACGATGATGTCATACCCATAGCACTCGAAACAGTGCGGGTCGTTGATGATCACGTTCTGCACGGCCTTGAGTGCGTGCAGCATCACCGCATGGATGTCGCGCAGCAGTTTGGCGCCAGCGCCGCGTCCGCGGGTCGCCTCGACGTAAAGACACAGATTGTCGACGCTCCACTTGCCACCGTGATTGCTGTTGTAGTCCTCGTTGTTCTTCTGCACGGCCACGTTCGTGAGGTGCACGAACGGGTTGTCCATGGCGTCGGCGTCCGCCGAGTACTTGACGTTGCAGAAGCGCGCGAAGCCCTCGCGGTAAACCAGCGCCTGCAGCGGTCGGTACGACAGCACGAGCACGTACATGCGCAGGTCGAACTTCTTGCCGCCCACGAGCAGCGGGCTTTCAATGTACCGCGAGACGACGTAGCCCTCCTTCATTGGCATGTTGGCCCAGCGCTGCTGGTTCGCCCACTTCTTGGTCTGCGACAGCTTGTTCACGATGAAGATGCCCTTGCCTTGCGCCTTGGAGCACGGCTTCATGATCCACATGGCGTTCGGGTTGCGCCGGAACTCCTCCACGAACAGTGAGTAGTCCCCCGGCAGCGTATACGTCGTGGGCAGGAAGTCGAGCGGGTCGGCCGCCGGTGCCGATGAGGATCCCGCCGCGGACTGGGGTCCATTAGCGGCGGACGCGGCTGCACACTGTGACCCATTAGCAATCGAGGAAGTAGCGCTCATACCGGCGCTTCCAAGCGACCCGGACACGCCGGAACCGGATGCCGGCGGTCCGGAGTGCGCGCCGACAGGCGGCAATGCCGCGACTGACGCCGCGCCGCCGGCCGCCGCCATCTCCTTCTTGTACCGCTTGATGTTCTTCACCATCAGGTCCTTCCGCGTCAGCTCGTAGTGGTTGGGGAAGTGGTTCACGTACTGTCCGTCCACGAGCCGCACGCCGTTCTCCGGATTGAACATGTTCTTGATGGTCGTCTTGCTCGCCCAGTAGATGTTCCAGTCGTCGCTCTCGGTCTTGACCCACCCGCGGCGCTCAAAGTTCCACACTACCACGTGCTTTTCAGCGTCCACGCGCCACTTGAATTTCGCTCCGCTAGCCGCCGCCGCGCTCGTCCCCGGTTTGCTCGTCATGTGCGCGCGTCCTAGCGCCGCAAAGTGTCGTTTCGCGGCCCAACTTCAAAATGCGTACTTGCGCGGCTGGACTAGCGCACGCACTTACGAAGCTGAACCGAACTTACTGAGGCATCAAACCAGAAGATTCAACGCGGGGCAAGCCCCAGAGAGGAGAGGAGGAGCATGGCGGACGCCGACGGCTTCATTTTGGCGGCGCTGCAGCAAAGCGGGTGGTGCGCGGCGGGATCACATGCAGGCTGTATGCGTAGACTAGACGCTGATCTATCTGTCGACGCCGATCTGGTCTCTATGCGATCAGCGTGGACGCAGGTGTGGACGCGAGCTCCTGGTCATCGTTCGAGACGCTCGCCGCGATCGTGAGCGCGTGCCTCGTGCGTATCCAAGAGTCGGACGATAGCGTGGATTTTGGCCTGGCGACACCATTTGAGGTGCCCAAGGGCGTCGCCGCACGCCATCGCCTCGGTTCCAAGCTCGCGGGACTGCTCAAGGAACTCGGATATGCCGGCGACTGCGGTTACAACCACTTCCTGTATCCGAGCGAGAAAGAGACGCGCAGCATTTTGTCGTGGCTTGTGGGCAAACTTCCTCGCACGCGGCAAGAAGAGGACATTGTCGATGATTCAAAACCGGCTTCGATTCAAGCGGAGAACTCTGGTACCACCCGGGACGGAGAAGACGGTTTTCTCCGATCGATTCCGGATCTAGAAACGGATGGAGCGGCGATAAACGCCGGCGCTTCTGCAGTCGCCTCCATCTTCTCTGCCTGGAAGAGTGAGCGCACGGCGTATCTACTGCCGAGTCGATGTGTACGGGGTATACGAGGGTACCAGCAGCTACCGTTGCGCACGGAGCATGTCATTCTCCCGTGGGTTTGCGGTGCGCCGGCGGACGAGCAACAGCAGCCTGGTGAGCTGTTACTATGTGGATTGCAAGCTCATGCTGACTCGTGGGGGTTAACAAGCGCTGCGTTGTGATCCAGAGCCACTGTTTAACGCGTTCCCAGCCTCCGCGATCCGAGTGACATCGTTGCTGGAAGCTCTGAGCTCGCGCGCGGCTCGCAGTCGGCTGCCCGAGCTCGACGACAGCTTTATCGGCGACGAAGAAGGAGCGGTGGTTGGAGATTCGTTCGCCCACGGCGGCACGGATAAAGTCCTACTGACTGTGCAGGGCTCCGCGCAGCTCCAAGATCCGCGTCTACGCGCTGGCGCAGCGGGTCCTGGTGGTTCGTTGGTTCATACACCGCTCGAGCCAGTGTCAGCCGATGCGGATCAGGACGCTCTGCCGATCGACTCTCCTCCAGCACTTGAGAGTGCATCTAAGATGAAGGATAGCCCGCCCGTCGACGCAAAGGTTAGTGCATTTGTCCACAGCAGTTACGACCACCGTTACCTATCGCCGTTTGGTTGTGCTGTCATTGTACAGATGGATGCTTCGCCGCGAACTGAAACCAGCAAAAAGGACGATGAGGAGGACATTGAGGTGCTGCAAGCCCAAACCGACAAGGCGCAGCAACGGATCGCTGCGATGCGCAAGGCGATCGCCAAGGATCGTGCGAGGCTACAGCAAACACAACGACACGTTGCAGACGGCGATAGCGCTCGTCCGGCACTCGAGAAGCAGGTCACGACGGAGAAGAAGCTGCTTGCGATGCTGCCAGCCGCTGAGGAGAACATCGGGAAGCTTGAATCGCTGTGCGCCAAGACCCAGCACAAACTGGACGAGCTCTCACAGGAGTGGCGCAAGACACGGGATCCGCTTGTGCGCGAGCAAGAGGAGCTTGTCGCGCAAGCAGGGCAGTCAGGCGTCCAAGCTCGTGGGCGGAGGCTTGTCACAGAGATGAAGACGTTCCGCGTCGAGATGCAGCAGATGTCCGGCATGATTCAGGACAAGACGCAAGCGCTGCAGTCGCTCGAGAAGGCACTCGCGGTAGCGCAAGCGACCAACAAGAGTCATCTGAGCCGCAACAGCTACACGTCACGCATCATGGACATCATCAAGCAGGTACACAAGCAAAAACAGGAGATCGCGAAGATCATCGACGATATCACTGCTATGCAGAAGCAGCTGAACGCGTCCGCCGAGAAGCTCAAGCGCAGCGAAGCAGTGGCGGAGGACAAACTCTTCTCGGCTGCGACCAAGAAGTTCAGCAGTAGCGCCAGCGGTCTAGGGATCGCTGCGAGCGTCGGTTTCACGGCGGGAAGGGAGCCGGCGGCCAACACGGAGGCCTACGTCGAGTGCTACCGCAAGTTCACGCAAGTGCGCGAGCTGTTTGAGGCGCTGCTCGCGGTGATCGGGGAGGTGGGCAAGAAGGAGAACGGTGTGCGGGATCTGAACAACTGGATCAGACAGCTGGAAGCGCGCGACAGTGGTCGCCACGTCGACAAGGTGCTTGCTGACTTGCAGGCCGTGCGGGAGGAGAACAGCGCGCTCATCAATCAGCTTCGGTCCGCCAGCGTGTCATCAGCCGACGCCACGGATGCCCAAACGAGCTGAATCGATCAGACGAGAGCGTGAAGTTGAGCCAGTCAATCGTGCTCGCTATTCTACAGCGCCATCGGCTGCCATCGGTTGTCTGCCGAGATCTCTTCGGGCGGATCCAGCACCACTGGAGCGCATACTTCATGTCAGTTCGAACGCCCATCCCTGCGCAGTAGTCAGACGTACGTGAGAGGGCGTCTGTGGTCGCTCGAGGCACCAACTCGGCCGTGACGCGCGTACTGTGGCTCACGTCCGGGCTCACATTCACCTCGAGAAGCCACACGCGAAGTTCTTGATCTAGCAGGAAGTCGAATCCGAGCCACTCGAATCCCTTCTGTCGGTCACCAAGCATGAGCCAGCCATCTCTCGTCAGCAACAGCCCACCCGCTTTCCGATCAAGAGCGGAGCGGCATAAGGCGTACCCCGACCATGCGCAACTCCGGGAGAACCGCGCGCATTACGTGCCTCGCTACAGCTCGCATCCGTGGCTCCACTACGTCACTCCAGACGTCGCTCCCATACTTGTCCCTTGCATCGAATCGTCGATCACACCTCGTCAGCACCACACTCTCCACTCAGGCGCCACTGCGTTCCCTTGACGCTGGAATAGACGTACCTGAGTATGCCGCGGAAGAACTCGGACGACCACATGGGCTCGAGCGAGGGTGGGGGAGCGCTTGCGTCCTCTCCATGCTTCCCTTCATCCCCCACAAAGTCCTTCTGCACCGAGAAGTTGCTCAAGTGCGCGAACCGATCTCGCCGCGCTGTTGCTGTGTCGAGCGAGAACGGCTGCGCGCAGAACCGTAAGTAGCAGTCGCGGTACCAATATGCCTTCTCCGCGGGCGGCAGCGCCGTGATGAGCACCCACTGGCGGATGTCGAACTTGCGGTCGCCTTGGCACAGCAGCGGCCGCTCCACGTACTTCTGCACGACCCAGTGCTGCTGACCCGTGGATTCATTGGACTCGCCGCCCGCCGCGCCATCCCCGGGGCTCACTACTACCGTGAGCTCGTCCAGCGAGCGCACTAGTGCGATGCCGCGGCCTTGAGACAGGTTCGACGGCTTGCAGATCCATACACAGCCTCGCTCCTCTTCGTCGGCTGTGGCGCCGAGTCCGACGGTCACCAGCTGAGGATCGCGGCGGGCCAATTCCTGAAGGAGCTGTTCTGCTCCCTCTCGAGTCATGTCCGCTTCAGGATCCGAAGATGGACTTGCGTTGGCGGCAGACCATTGAGGGGAAGATGGAATCCACTCGCGAGCGTCCACACCGCCATTTCCTCCAACCACATCACCTCCACACGGCGCCTGAAAGAAACTGGCGTCATCCAGCACCGCTTTCAGAACCACTGCGGCTCTCCGGACCGTCAGGAGTGCGCGTGTATCGCAATCAGTGTCTCGCCGGGCTCGAGCAAAGCGCGCAACCGTCGCTGCCGCCTCATAGTACACGACCCACTTCCGGAGCGCGCGCCACGCGTCCGGCCGGCGCAGGTCGAACGTGCGCGGGTAGAACGCATCCACCTCGGCTCCACCGCCGCCGGAGATCTCGGATCGCGCACCGTACGCACGCAGCAGCGCAGCGAGGCGATCCTTCTGCGAGAAGAGCACGGCGTGCTGCAGATGGTTGACGATCTGCTCCGAGGTGATCCGCGACCACGGGATCTTGGCGTAGTTGGTCCACCGTAGTGCCGGCCGCGGGAACGAGAGATGCGCGTGTCGCCGCCATCCTCCGCGTGCCTCCAGCGCCGCAATCACGTCCCCGAACTTGTCATCCGCCACGAAGATCCGCGCCGGCATCGCGGCCATTTGCCCAGGCGTCATCGGCTTGCCGTATATTAAACCTCCTATTTACAGTGCTGGCACAAAATATACTGCCACCAAAGAAAATGGCATATTTCGACTAATCATGATCTTTTGAGAGCGGCGTTGCTACCAATAGAAAGAGCGCGGCGCGCCGAGTCGAATGCTGGTGGATCCAGAGTCACTCGGGAATTTGCCGCTCTGCTGCACCTAAAAGACTGACTCGCCCCCTCCGCGGACTGGGAAGGATCTATATTGCCGCCGCGTTGCTTACTCGGTTAGTGTCGTTGCTTTGATCCTAGACTACACACCACTGCTATATTTGTGCAGGCGCACACCTGAGTGGTGTTCGCGGCTGACTGCCGTTTTGTGTGCTGTAGAGATGCCGTGAGGTACCGCTCTGACAGGTGAAAAGCAGGCGCAGATTGTCACGATGCACGAGCTGGAATTGAGCCAGAGAGCCATCGCAAAAAAACTAGAGCATTTGAAACCGATCATGAGTGCATTCCTCACTGATCCAGAGGCCTACAACTCAATAAAACGCCTCGGACGGCCGGCGATTATGTCCCCCCAAGCGACTCGTTGGCTTCTCCGAGTGGCCTTGAAAGAGAAAACAAGCGCTCGAGGCCTTCAGGAGCAGCTACAGCTACCAGTTGGAGTACAGTGCATCCGCCAGATCTTGCTGTCGAACCCCCAGCTCTCCAACGTCAAGAGGAAGCCATCGACCGTGCTCATCCAGCGGCACCAGGAGGAGCGCCTCAAATGGGCTCGCGACAACGTCACCTGGAGCGTGGGCAAGTGGGACCAAGTCGTGTTTTCGGATGAAAAGAAGTTCAAGCTCGATAGAGCTGGTGGACGGCAGTTTTACTGGCGTGATTTACGTCGCGAGAAGCATATTTTCTCCGAACGGCAAAGCGGTGGCCGCAGCGTCATGGCGTTGGGGGAAATTGGGTCAGCTGGGAAGAGCAAGCTGGTGGATTTGGACGGGACGAAGAACAGCGAACGCTACATCTACACGCCATCGGAGCATCTGCTCCCGTTCATCGACTGTGGCTACGGCCGAGACTGCATTTTCCAACAAGACAACGCGCCGATCCACTCGGGGAGGAGCACCATGGACTTTCTGAAGGACCAAGGTGTGGCCGTAATGGCGTGGCTGGCCAAGTCCTCGACTTGAACCCCATTGAGAAAATGTGAGGAGTTCTCGCGCGCGCGGTCTATGCCAAAGGGCATCAATTCACGACGAAAACGGACCTGATCGACACAATTCAAGCCTGCAGGACCAGCATCGACAAAAACCTGATTGCTTCGCTCGTCAAATCGATAGCTAAGCGCTGCATTGCGGTTTTAGAGCTAAAGGAACCAAGACGAAGTACTAGCAAGGCTGTAATGGGACTACTTCTCGGTGAATGATATCCAAATCGCCGATGGCAGTATAACTGTTTCCGAACTTGACCTGGTTGATGTTTTCGCTTTTGGCCGTTGCATGACAACCGCACATCGGATGAGCGTCATTTGACCAGCATTCGACTCGGCGCGCCGCGCTCTTTCTATTGGTAGCAACGCCGCTCTCAAAAGACCATGATTAGTCGAAATATGCCATTTTCTTTGGTGGCTGTATATTTTGTGCCAGCACTGTAAATCCGTAACGTATCCGTTCGTCCGTCGGTCGTCCGTTACAGTCTACCCTACACCTATCCCGTGAAAGTACGATCGAACATCCACGAAGCGGTATAGTATTTGATCAGACCCGACTTCTCGTGAACCTATGAGCGAACTTAAACGAACCGATACAGTAATCTCGACCGCGACACTTCCGCGCCGTGACTGAAAGCCATCTCCATACAAAAAGTGTCGGCACGCGCGGACGGCATCGAGTGCGCGGCAAGCGCTGCAATATACGGCTCCTAGAGCGCACGAGAGCTGCAGAGCGCCTGGGCACGGCGAGGTAACTGTGTGGTCAGCAAGTGTGCGTGACCGAATGTATCGTCACGAAAAGAGATGCCAAAAATGAAAACGCGCATACTCAATGTAAGGTAGAAATGAGTGTTGTATCATATTTTAGTAGGGGATGGTGTCGACTTCGGCTTCGAGAATATCCCTGAGTGCAGAATGCGAACGCACATTCAAGAGCAAAAGGATGCGTCTTTCGATCAAGT
>JAADYC010000310.1:0-24956 GCA_023338135.1 Phytopythium kandeliae | reverse complement strand
CGTATATCACGTCCCAAAAATTACTTGTGTGAGGCCAACAGACGGTATCTACACGTCCCTTCTGACCTTCGATGGTTCGAACTTCACGGACACAGGGATCGCAATCGGTACGTGCATTGACTTGCTCCTCTACGCCTCTTTGCGAAGCGTTGCCGCAGCCGCAGCCGCAACCGCAAGCACTGACACTCCTTCTCTTACTCGCATTCAAATGACCATACAGCTCGTTTCACGTCGACAAGTGACGAAAAGGATGTGAGAACATCCAGACTAGAGGTGCAATCTCTCACACAAATGGAGTGCCGAGTTCCCGATTTTCCCCGTGGCATAGTCGTGCGCATTGAAGTGTCGATGAACGGCGTCGAATTCATTCCCTACGACCAAGAGCTCCGGTTGTTCCAGCTGCCACGCCTTTCTGAGATCGTACCAAGTTGGATATCTTCCGGCGCGGATCTGTCGCTGCAGCTTCGTGGCATCAACCTTGCCGCAGCCGCAATCGCCACGTCACCTAACGATCTGCCCACTGTCCATGTGTCAATGTCTCGCGGCCCGCTGTCGAAGTTTGTATCGGCTACTTGTGAAGACGGTGAAGCGCAGTGCTCGATTCCACGAGAGCTTCTAGCTGGCGATTTGGAGACTTCCAAGGGTTCATCGGCTAAAGCAAGCACCAACAGTGCGCCACAAGAACTCGTGGTTGAACCCCCAATTGAAGTCGACATTCGCCTCGGCGGTGCTAACAAAGAGGTAGGTGGATTAATTACGATATCGTGGCATGTGGTCTAAGTTAACCTGATTGTGCATTCATCTGCTTTCTTCTCTTGGCTAGTTGACGGGAAAACCACTGTTGCTACGTATCTACCGAAGAATCCCGATTGTGACTTCTGTGTCACCTATGGATGGCCCTGTCTACGGAGGGGTTTCAATCGTCGTGGAGGGGAAAGGTTTCGTGGACACAGGAAGCATCATCGTGCGATTCCAGTTTTTTCCGCTTCGGTCCTGCGATACTGATGCAGCGTGCACCGGTAGCAGCAAGGATAGCGCCAACCAAAGCACCACAACTGCTACAACAGACCCGAGGCATACAACGATCGATACGGGGGCTCCGAGGGATAAGCGATCAGAAACGGTCGCGTTCGTTGATGCTCCCGCAAAGTTCATATCGCGAGACCGTATACTGTGTCCGGCACCCGTATTCCCTCAAGAAGGCGTTTATGTCGTGCTGGTAGCTCTCAATGGCATGGAGTTCACCGCTGTGAACGACGCAACATGGTTCCTTGCGTGGCAAAATTGGCAAAAGCGCAAGCAGCTACTGTTGCACGACTTGTTCGCGGCACCTCGACTGGCTCGGGATATTGCGGTGGCTGTCGCTTCTCCACGCGACCCCAATTCCTTAACATCAGTGACCACCACTGTCGTCGGGATGCTAGAAGAGAGCGAGGTTGAGCGCTTGCGACGCAAAACGGCGTTTATGCTGCCACAAATCAAAGGCGCGGGTCGATCACTGCATCCAGAGTCTGGGAGTCTCGCGAGAGCGCCAGAATTCAACCCTTTGCAAGAAGATGAACTAGAAGAAGACCTTGCAGAGTTGACAAATCCCAAGCTGTTGCACTGGCATCCGTCATCCGCTGCCGATGAAAAGTACGGGATAATGGTTGTGTTCGCGTAAATAGTTGAGTACTAACATGTTGCTTGATCGAATGCATACAGAGGACAGCCATTACAGACGCTATTGATCACGCTGTGCAACTCGCGCGAATCGCAGAAGATCATTTGTCGCCGTCTCCGCATCGTTTTCCGAATGAAAGGAATACCGTGCAGAGCTCCAAGTGAGAGTGCCGGCGAAGAGGATGAAATTGATCATCACCGCCTCGATCTTGAAGGCCGCAATCGTCTCCACGTGAGTGCTTTTGAGATCGCTTATCCTGCATTCGTGCAAGGAATGCGTCTGATCTTCCCCCACGCGCTTGATCGCGACCTTGAAAGTCTGTGGAGCGCGTGCGGGGGCACTGAAAACAGCCGTTTAACCTACGAAAGCCTCCTGGCAAAGGTTATGCGACCAGTTTCCGTACGTCGTTGCGGAAGTCCTGAGCCTGGTCCAACTCACTACAACCCTCAGTTTGATATTGTGAGTCCACGAGTTCCGGCGGCAGTTGTATTACCACAAGCTCCCGAGCCGGAGGTCATCACGGGTTTGCCGTCGGAGCTGTTCATCAACTACGAAACTGCATACAAAGCTGTCAAACCTACTGCCCCGGGTGCAGTCTTCAGAAAGAGAAAGTTCAACACATCATGGTGCAACCCTGTTCCGCCTGAGGAAGCGGTAGCCATTCGGGTAGGTGGAAAGTCTCCGGATACCGCAGCGGTAGCAACAGCTGCAGAAGGTTCAGCACCATCAACTTCAGCGCCTACGAAAACACCGCGAGCGCCATTACTACCATCGAATCGTAGTTTTTCCTCAGAGACAGCAGCTCAATCAGTACCAGAGGCATCCAAGCCGGCAGCCGTGATGGCCGGTGTGTCAGCGTCGGGAACTGCTCACTCTAAAGAGAGCTCGCCTCGAGTGCCTGGTCAAGTCTCGATCAATCGCGAATCTCAAGCGAGAACAGCCGTCAGTTCAAACCATTCTGTTGACGCTGGAGGATACCAAGCGATCTCACCATCGACGGCACTTCAGAGTGGCTCCAATCTTTTCTACAACGATATCGCGCCAATGTACCAGAAATTTCTTCGGTCAAAGGAGATCCAGAAACTCATGAGGCTCGCTGGAGAGGACAGCGATAGTGTCAATCACCCGCCTGCTCGGAACAGCATCGTTAGTCGCGACAAACGGTGATATCGAACGAAGTAGGCTTAGCTCGCAGTTCTTCGTTCGAGACCTTAGTGTTCACTCGACAGAGACACATGGTGAAAATTTGCAGTATAATCGCTTTATAGATCGCTCTCAAGGAAGCCTCCACGAATTCTCATAGGTTTCTATGATTTCCTAAATGCGAAGATTGCAGCCTGAGGGCGGCACTGATGGATTGTCAGCGAGCTCTCGACGCACGAACTCGAGAAAATGCGGCAGACGGATGGCACCGATGTTGTCTGTGTCGAAGTGCATGAAAACATGGATGATTTCTCGGTCCGTAGGAAATTGAATACCATCTCGGGTCAATGATGCGAAGGCGGCTCGGAACGCACTGAGCTCGACGAATTCACGACTGGGAAGGGTTTGGTTTCCGTCTTCGTTCGGTCCATGTGTCAGCTTGCTCATAACCTGCGATATGGCTGATGGATTTGCCCGGCAAGCCTGGACAAGTCGTCGAAGCGCTGCCCGTTGGTGAACACTCGTTCCGATGCGCTCATCGTGGTCCTGACCAGGCTCAGTCGCCTCTCCGTGTCGTTTGGTTGAGTCGGCTATTTCGTTTGTGAACGCACTCGATCGCGCGAATGGATTCTTCATGTCCGACACGGTCGTAGGAAAGTCGAGGCCTGTACCGGTGGCGATCGCGTAAGAATAGCGAGTGATGGGGGCGTTGCCCATGAGGCACAAAGTCATATGATCAATGCTGTCGACCTCTCCGCGAGTCAGGTGCTGCACTGCTGGGTCGACTACGCGGGAGCCGTTGCGTCCTCGCGGTACGCGGGAGACTCCATTCCATACCGATGGATCCGGAGCGATGTACGAACTCTTTGTCACCGTCGCTGAGGATAGAACCACCCTCTCCTGCTCTTCGATGGCTTGACTGGACGATGTTTGCGCTTCATGAATCTGTCTGGCAAGAGCACGAAGGTCCGAGTCGCGACGAAGACTCCGAGGTCCAGGTCCGGGGGCCGGTGTGGCAAGCTTGATCTGCTTGGAACTGGATTGTGTCGTCGTCTCGAGAAGGGGTGTACCCGCGTCC
Organism: Phytopythium kandeliae; assembly: GCA_023338135.1. Taxonomy (NCBI): domain Eukaryota; phylum Oomycota; class Peronosporomycetes; order Pythiales; family Pythiaceae; genus Phytopythium; species Phytopythium kandeliae. The sequence goes on along the minus strand of JAADYC010000310.1, from coordinate 21,072 downwards.
GAGTGTAGCAGTACTCGCGGGTACGTCGCTTCGATGCGAGAAGCCTTGGCGTCTATGGACAAAGAACAAGCCCGCTGTTAGGATTGATAGGACGAGTGAAGTCTGAAATTCTCTTACCTGGCGCCGAGAGAGGTTCGGGAACCTTGCGCCGCCCAAATCCAGTGGCATTCCTCAATGCTTCCTCCTCAACCCAGTTCCCAACGAGAGTTCCCTTCCCATTGTTCTTGTTGTACGATGTAAACATCTGCGCCATCGAAGTGTCTACCGCAGTCAACGAGCACTTCTCGTGAAGCAACTTCCGTGGTTTGTTGGTTTTCTTGTTCTGTGGTATCGCTCTCTCTCTCTCTCCGACGTCCTTGCTATACGGTTGCCCAAAGATATCTGTGCTGTTTTTAGGTATGCAGACCTATAAAAAGACTGACTTTGTGTACCTCAATGCGTGCTGAACAAGAAGAAATGGCTCGAGCAGACATTAACCCTCAATCAACCGCGCACGCCTAAAACCAGTCGTCGATTCCAAACCCCAATCCGACCAATACCCTCCAACGTGTGCCAACATGGTGCGCGTCGCTGATCCACACGGTGAATTGCCCATCAAGAATCACAAGTACGTGAAAAACTGCACCGAGCTGTACTTGGCGCAGCGCGGCATTCAGAAGCTCGCCAACTTTGACGAATTCGTCAACCTGGAAGTGCTGTGGATCAATGACAACGAGGTGAGCACTTCTACGTCGTAAAGAGCTCGCTCTATTTACCGTGGCGCGAAACTAACTTGTTGTGGTCCAGATCAGCACGTTGGACGGGTTGGATCCGTGTTTCCGCATCAAGAGCCTCCACGCACACAACAACCGTATTCGGTACGTTTTATAGATGTACAGCATGCTACGTACTTATACGTATTCAAAGCAGAGGTATGATGCTTTGGATCTGCAGGTCTCTCGATGGCAGCTCACTTACTCGCTTCAAGTTCCTCGAGGAACTCCGTCTCTATGGCAACCGACTCAAGGATCTTCAAAGCACGCTGCATGTCCTAGGGAGACTCCAGCACCTGCATGAGCTGGACTTGTTTGACAATCCCGTGGCAGAGGAAGAAAATTACCGCTATCTAGTGGTCGCTGCGATCCCATCACTGCGCGTCCTTGATCGCCACGTTGTCACTGACGAAGACCGAGAACGAGCTGCCAGGTATTTCTCGCTCTTCGGAATTGAACAGTGCAATTCCTCACTAACCAGCGCGTGTATTCAGATTGATACAGCGGGTTCGACGCAGGGAAATGTCAGGGTCCGGGCAACACCAAGTCGACGAGCAGCTCTCAAAGCAATCCAAGAGCAATCGGCAAGCCAATATACCAGGCGCTCCGCCGCAACAGATCTCCGGCACGGTGAGTCTTCTTATGAAAGAAGTCGCGGCAGCCAAGCGCGACCAGCAGGTAAGCAGGTGCAATACAAGAAGATTAGGAGACGAGCAATGCATCCTAATTTCTGCGGTGCTGATGATTGCTTGAGCAGCTACGAGAGATCCGAGAAGCCCAGCGAGAGCTACAAGAACTTGAGCGCACGCGTCTGCAGACTCTTTCAGTCTCTGTGCATCCTGGAACTACCCGAGACAGCTCAATCGGGTTCGAAGTTATTCCAGGACTTGACGAATGGGAGACGGGCGGTCTGAAGAAGTTTTATCGGTCACTTGAGCCTGCGAGTGGAGGGTACGGTCATCGCTCTACCATTTCTTGATTACGACGCGATGGTTCGTTGACATTGTGCGTTTACATTCGTCTTGAACGTCGCAGTGGGATCCACCGAGTGGCACTGGAGAAGCTAGGAAGCTACTTGCGCACTCGCGGTTTCGAGCTGAGCAATCAACAAGGCAAGATCACCTTCGAGAGGATCCAAATCACGGAGCCAATCAAGTGGACAGACTTTATGCAGGTACTTTGCTCATTCCCCATCTGAGGCTGCCTGAGCTCTCATCGCTGTGGCATACTGACAGACGATTTTGGTTGATATTCAAGATGTTTGCTAGCACACAGATGCAATGTCAGTTGATGGAGCCGGAACAACTTCGACTTGAAGCGGAGAGGTGCTTTAACAGGTGCCAAGTACTGGAGGTATACGATCATATTTAACCCCCAATGGGATGTGCAGCTCGCTCTGATCGACGCGCATATGCAACCATCTGAATGCCTTAGCACCGTCTGCAGTCCCTTTCCCGCGATGACACTGCAACTATGGAGGTATGGAAGTAGCCTTTGCTCGACGAACATTACCACACCCATCACTGACGCACACGCTAATTTCGCAACGCAGGAGCTGCAACAACAAAGTCAGCAAGGCTATCGACTGCGAGCGCTAGCTGACCGAGCAGCGGTGCCAGACGGCAAGCCTCCAACCGCACTTCGAGGGGATAACACCCGTAGTTCGAGCGATGAGACTGGCGCTCGATCCCGCTTCTGCTTCACTACGTTCGCTCGAGAAACACTGTCACCATCTAAGCCTCCGGATCATCCGTTCAGCAACAAGAACCACGCCTTCCATGATCTACAGGCAAAGAGTGCGGATATCGACGACAAGCTGCGCAAAAAGTATAAGCTGCGAGGAAAGGTGCGTGCTTTCGCCGCTACGAGCCCGCTGGTTCAACCTTATGAACGCACTGACCCTTTGTGAAATACTTCCAAACACTAGGATTTTCAAAAGTACATAGCAAAACAGGGGCCGCAGCCACTCGTGGCGCTCGTGCGACGCCGGGTCAATATGTAAGATTTGATCCATTGAGCCGGTAGACCAAAGGAACTACTATACTGTACGCTACGCATTCGTTTCTACGTTGCGCGACGCGAGCTCCTATTCAATGAAGTCCTCGAGGTCGGCGTAAGCGTCGTCGCCGTCTTCTTCATGCAGGAACGCATCGATGATCGGATGGCGACTGCGGAGGCGCTTCCGTCGCTTCCGAACGATCGGCACCACGTCCACAAAGCGTGCTCTTGCCTTGCCTCGTCCCGATTGTTCCATCTCGCACTGTGCCGTGGTCATGCTGTTCTTCACCATCAGCACAAGGCTCTTGAGGCGGCTCACCGCGTCGCGTGGCATTTTCTAAACATCAAAGATTAGACAGACGCAATACGTCAATGCGTCGCCCGTGATGTAGGAGGGATGAAGGGATACGGTACCTTCTTCGACAATGTCTGTGCCTTTGCTGGCACCTTCAGCAAGAAGATATCCACCTTCAGCGCAGCAGCTGACAACTGAATCACGACGAAAGCGTGAAAGTGAGCCTCAACACCCGGATGCATCCACTGCGTTTTTGAGCAACTTACCCGTGTCTTGGAGCTGGAGTCGCTGCTCGCATCTTTCACCCACTCGATCCAAGCTCGACTCTGCGACGCAAAACGGGATGCGCAATCGAAGACCTCGACAGAGTGCGCCGATGTGGTCTCCTCGTCCTCGCCGCCGCTCATTTGCACGCACTTGTTGCCAATGCGGAGAGTCGTTTCCACGATTGATAGTGTGCGCAGCAACATCTTCGATGCAATCCACGTCAAATCGCGGCTGCTGAGAATTGTTTGCCGCAGAGTGTTGAGCATGGGTATGAGCACGCAGATCATCTGGCGACGCTGGGACGGCGTCGCTTTCGCCGGGAATCTACCCCATCCCAGACTGTTCACCACTCTCGAAGCGAACTGGTCAGTATGTGCTATCACGGCACTGAGTGCCGCGGTTTGTGCTGCCGAAGAGACAAATCGGAGGACACGGTCGTCCCCGAGTGCAGCAATCAGATCACAGTCCGACTCTGGCTCCGATAGCTCGGACGATGTACCTATCTGCCGAAGACGCTTCCGGTTTGATCCGACGGCTAATGAACTATCTGCAGCCGATGCCGGGTCGTCGCGATCAGCGTCGAGTTGAAATCCGCAGCCACGAAGAACATTTCGCACAAGACCCATAGCTGGAGTGGCATCCCCATCCGCGAACTGGGACGGCAGCGACAGAAAGGAAACCGAAAGTAGCAACCGCAATAGCGGCACGTGGTGAACGACGTGGTCACGCATAATGCGGGTAGCGAGACCCGAGAGCTCATCGCGTACAGTGGGGTTGGTCAGGGTGTCGGGAATGTCACACAAGCGCTTGCACAGCGCAGCAGCTCCCATCTTCCACTTGATCAGATCATTCGTTGCCATGAGGAGCTCTATGTCGCACAGTAGAGCATATGCCAATCCCGCAAAGCTGTTCCTGCTCCCAAAGTGCTCTTGATCGTCGCTTCTTGTAAGCGCTGACCAGTACCTAGCTTGTAATATCACTGAAAGCTGCTGTTGAACATCGTCAACCGGATCGTTGAACCGGGCCACCTTCGTCATGATTTTCCCCAGCGCAGTGCAAATTCGACCGAGCAGCTCCTCCGCAGCCTTTCCGTCGAGGATCACAGGTGCGCTAATAGAGTTTGAGATCCCTGTCAAGTAGCGCAAGGCCACCGGAATCTTCGATGCCATTGTGTCGGAATAGACCGCGAACACGATTCCGGGCAGTTGTGAGTGATCTGAATGACCCAAATGAGCAGCTGCAGATGCCATAGGTAGCCGCCTCACCAACGACATCTGGAGAAGACTTCGATCCGCGAGTTCACGGTAAAGCAATAAAAGCGTTTCGAGGACAACCTTGATGCTTGTGGCGTCTGCATTGGCGACACGCGTGTAGTATTGGCTGCCGCATTGCTTGTCTGAATCCGCTTCCGAGTGGCAAAAAAGGTCGAGCACAAATACAAATGCGTCGAAGGAAATACCAGACGTAGATGAGGCATTGCTGCAGCCAGTTTGGCTTGATCCGTCACGCAGTTTGCCATGCGATGTCACAGCTTGATGAACGAGCGTCAACAGCGTCGATCCATGCGGCTGGAGCGCTCGTATCAGCCCGTGCTGCAGCGTGCTTGAGAATCCGCGAGGAACTGTCCACTTCAGCTTCTTCTCTGAGTTGTGGATTGTCTTTCGGAGCATGCGATTCACAAAGAACTCCATCTCCATCATCGACCATATTGAGATCGTCGTCGGGATGAAGATACTCGGCGCCAAACCACACAGTTTTGCCTGATGTTGCTCCAGCTTCAGATCGATCGTGACGGTGCACAGTGCCGAGCCGATGAACATCCGAGCCAGGAAGTTCCAGATCAAGCGCTTGTTTGGTGGAGTAAGCGCTTGCTCTGCGCTTCGGCATACCCAGCGGAAAAACAGATCTTGATTGGAGACAAACGACGCGATCCAATGCCGAACTGCAGATCCTTCATCGACGACAGAGCTTGACAATGGGCGATTGCCGTCAGCTGAGCTTGCCACAGCTCGCTCAAACGCAAGCAAACACGACAGCGCCTTCTGGAACAACTGCCCAACCATGGCTGCACCTTGTGGACTTGAGTCTTGGAGGTAAAATTCGTCCAGAGAGCAAAAATCGAAACGCAGTCCAGCCAGACTACCGTCTTCGTCCTCGCTCTCGCTTTCGTCGTCGCCGTGAATGTTACTTCGGTCGTACCGTGCAGTCGGCTGCACGAATCTACCCACTTCGTGGTCCAGGAACTGCTGCAACTCGATCTGCGACGAAGAGCGAAGCCGTAGTGGGATGTTCCGACGGAATACCTGCTCCAGCCTGTCCATTGACCACGGGCGAATAGCTGCACACACCGTGAACCCGCTTTTGACAGCTGCTACAATTTCCTCCTGTTTTACAGCCAGCGCATGCAAGTGGTATTCAGCACGCAACCAAACTCAAGCTGAGCATCAAGCCCTTTTAGGATAGCTTACCTCCTGATGCTCGTCGAAGTGGAATTCACCCTCCAGCCACGTGCACCACAGGCTGATCGCGAATTGCTGATGCTGACGGTTGCTTGTCGATAGGAGCTTCCGAAGAAACACCATTAGGAAATTGAAGAGATCTGCACAGAGCAACCATTCGGTTACGTCAGACAGTTTTCACTCGAGCACCACACATACAGCCAGTCTCCTCACCTCTATGGTGCATGGACAGCCGCGAAACAATGACAAAAACCTCCTCTGCTGTGGTGAACACGCTGTGGAACTGCACACTACAGTCGTCACGTCAGCCAGTCAGTATTGCGAGATATCATAGAGAGCCAGTATATGACATGTTCGGTTACCCGAGCCAGTCTTGGATGGTGTTGAGATGTGGATGCATGCCTTGAGGATTCGAGCAGAAAAGCCTTCGCAAAATTTCCAAACTGACCTGAATACAACCGTGTCAGCATGCTGGTGGGACGCCAAGTCGTAATGCGTCCGCAAATAATACCTTGCTGTAGAGAGGCTTTTCGCACCGCTCAAAGATTGCCCGGAGGATCTCGTTTTGTGCCTCTGGCGCCTAACAAGTCATCTCGGTTAAACTGCGCACCATACCCAATCTCGACCATCAGGAACAAACAAATACACACTCACCTTATCAAAGATTGCCAGAAGCACGAACTGTGACAGCGTACTCTTCTCCTGACTCTCACTTGGTGTTTCCTTGGTGACGACGATGTCTTGGTTCACCACTGTGCTCGTCTGGTCAGCCCAGTAGAGCGCCACATCCAGCAATAGCAGCGCTTTCCACTCCCGTGCGTACGCTTGCTTGCCTCCAAAGTTGATAACCTTGGCGACGCAATCATTGATGCGCATTTCAACGGTGCGGTCGTCCAGCTCCATGCGACTTGGAGTTGGAAATACGGCGTTTGACTCGGAGCTTGCTCGACCGATATAGTGCACAAAAATACGCCACATGAGCTCCTCGGTGTCCTTGAACACCGAAGATTCCCTCGCGACTCGCAGTGAAGAGGAGCGGTGGTGAAGGATAGGCTTGGATGCCCTCAGGGCGTGCAAAAGGAAGATAAGGTCGTGCCAGTCCGGCGTGTTGTCGAGATCGTCTCTCTCTGGCGCTTCTGGCGACAAGTCCCCGCTTTGGGTCACACTGGCGTGAATGGCCAGTGTCACAAGTTGAGTGAGATCTTGCGACTGGTGCAAACACTACAGATCCAATTCCGATGCGTATTGGTCAGTATTTGATCGATTCTCCCCAACTCCAGAATGTCGCCGTACCATTTGGAGATTGAACTCTGCCTCTTGTCGCGACTGGGAAGGCAGTCGGCGAAGCAAAAACCGCGCAATATCGATCCATTGCGTGCTGTTCGTAACCGTCGCGACAGAGATGCACTCGCGCATGACCAGGTTCGACGCCTCGGCAGGCACCGGCGCGCTCGTCGTCACCATTTGCTGGACATTTTCCTGTCGCCGTCACGATTGATAGTGAGCAAGAGACCGATGCTGTACGAGCTGTGCGATGCAGATATCACGCGAAATACGGAACCTGAAGTAGCTGCCAACCAGCAGAAGTCACGAACCCCGAGCAGTCTTTCAGAACATCCAGTAAGAACGGGAGCGTTCGCACGTTCCAAGGCAGCTCAAGTAACTTGACAAGTTTCTAATGCACGATCGAGACGGTAACGCAATCGACAGTCAGAGTAGTCAGGCATTGCACTACAGAAAGGAGAGCCGCTGCAAGAAGCAACGAGCTTACCTCGTGGACAGCATTTCCGCCTGCGAGCGCACTCGGAAACGCCGCGGTAGCGTCGTCATCCAGCTCCGCCAACATACTGAGGAAGCTGGGCACAAGACCAAGCATCTGTGACAGCGACTTGGCGCGAACATCCTTCTCTGTGGCCACCTCCCCCACCAGGCGGTACGTTGCGTCCAGCAGCAAGGTAATCTCATCCAGCACTTTGCGGCGGCGCACTTCGCGGGCCGTGCGCATCCGCGCATCTGGCCCGCCCGTGTCCTCCACCGCGAGAGCGTAGCCCAGATTCACCTCCGTTAGGAGCTGCATGGCCTCGAGCTCGCTCGCCGCGCCGGCCCATAACACCTGAACGACACGGGTGGCGGCGCGGAACCTCGTGGCGTCGCACTGCACGAGGGCGTGCACAAGCGGCAGCCAATCGTCTTTGTCCGCATCAGCACCTTCATCGTCCTTCTTCTTTGTCTTGACGTCCCGCCTGGAAATACCGTCCAGCAATCCGTTGAGCTGCCGCCGGAGCCAAGCGCCATTGACGTCAGGGAACCGAGCGGCAGTGGCAGAATGGCCCACAAACCACCGCGGGAAGCGCCGGCGAGGGTGCGGACAAACATGCGCACGAACCTCGTCCGCGTCGATCGACTCGAGGTACTGACGCACGGCCGCGGCGTCCGTGGCGCTCGCACGCAGCAGCTCGCGCACCGTCTCGCCGCTCCGCATCGTGCTGGCAAACGGGATTTGAACAATCAAAGGGCGTAAATGAACGAGTACAGTGCATGCACTCAATACTGGACTTTGGTTCTCTTGGTGCTCGTGGTCGAAAATGCGCCTCTAGCTGACGACGGGTAATCTCCATCGAAAGCGACGTCGTCTCCTGATTAGCCATCTTGCTCTTCGTCTCGGTATTTCATTAGCACCAGTGCATGTTGTCGCCGACTCCTCGGCACTCAGCTCCGTCTTGAACGTGGACAGGGGGTTCGCGGGGCTCGTGAGATTCGCCTCCATTATCGTCATTGTCCCCGCGGTCGCTTGCTGTTGGAGAGAGAAGCGTCCAGACGCCTTGCCATCAATCTGGACTAAGTGACGCTGGGTTGCAGAGCCACCTGGAGCCGTGGACTCGCATCGATTTCTATTCTCGCGGCCATCTCTATCCTGAGGGAGTTAGTTCGTCAACACCAATCGAAACGAGCGCGCTCTGCTCAACATGCTGCTGCCCGTGAGGTGTCTCCACTTCGACTCGCCTGGTTAGTCACTACGATCTCTATGAACCTCAGCAAGCGCCTTAGATACGAGGAAACAGCATCGCTACTCTAACGAAAACAGCACAGCCAGGATCGTTGTTTGGCGATCAGTTATCGACCGCTTTGATTAGAAGACGTTGCCCGAGCGCACTGCCCTTGCTCCCTGTTGTTGAAGGCGACAGTGCCGTCCTCCTCTTCGATCTGCTCGCTCGTTGCATTCGTCCGTGGACGGCGCCACTTGACTGGCACATAGCCACATCATCCCGTCGCTTCCAGACTGGCCAGGTAGGTAGGTAGCTTCCAGGAATTCGTGCCGTTTATATGAAGCCGCTCAGCAGGCGATCCACTGCAGCTTGGACATTACCGAACGTGGCCTGCAGCGCGCGGATGTTCTGCTCGCGATTCGAGAAACCCATGTCGCTCAGCTGGGTCAGTTGCGTGGCGTACTGCTCCTCCGGGTTGGCGGCGGGCGTTGCTGGCGCGCCAAAGCCTCCGAAGCCAGCGCCTCCGAAAGATGCGAACGGGTTCGCAGCCGGTGAGGCGCCTGCTGGATTGGCAGTCGCACCGCCAAAATTCATGCCCTCCATCCTAAGCATTCGCAAAAACGCACATACAGCGTCAGCACCGCATTGAGACACACCCAGCACAGTATCCATACGGCAGTACTCACCCAGGCATGAGACCAGAGCTCCGGAGCTGGTTCATCGCACTCTGCATTTGCATCATGGCTTGAATGTTCTGCGGGTTCATCGCGGCGCGCAGGAACTCCGGGTTCATCATCATCTGCCGGACCTGCGGATTGGCGTTCATCATCGCCGCCATCTGCGGGTTCATCTGCTCCATTTGGGACATGAATTGTTCCGGGTTGCTCGTGATCTGCTCCAGAGCCGGCTGGAACATGGGACTTTGGAGCAGCTGAGCCATCAGCTCCGGGTTGGGAGCGCCTCCAGGGGTCATTCCAGCGCCAAGTCCGCCTAGATCCCACGGGTTCGCACCACCAGCGCTGGCTCCCGTGCCATTAGCACCTGTGTGAGCAGGAGGAAGTTAGAGAAGTAAGATCTATCGAGATGAGCCTATTGGCGTGCACCTGCTGGAGTCGCCCACGGGTTCGAAGCTGACGCAGCAGGAGCAGCGCCTGCTGTGCTCGAGGCTGTATTGGTCGGAGTTGTCGTCGATGCCGTAGTAGTCGAAGAAGAGGAGGAAGAAGAAGAAGAAGCGCCGCCCGCGATACCAGGCATCGTGAAGGCGGGTCCGCGCGGGGCACTCGTACCGCTCGTTGCGGCGTCCATGAGTGGCTCCTGCACATCGTGGTACATGCGTCGGAGCGCGTTGAAGCCTTCAGGGTGGCTCTCGATGTTTCTCAGCGCCGTGTCCTGGTTGCGCATCATCTCGCGCATCGCCGCAGGGTTGCGCATAGCCTCCATGCTCTGCCGAAGCAGCTCTGGGTCGTTCATAATGTGGTTCAGCTGCGGGTTCTGCTCCAGCAGCTGCTGCATCGCTGGGTTGCTCTGCATCATCGTCCGGATCATCTCGGGGTTATTCAGGATACCCTGCATCATCGGCGAGTTCATGATCTGCTGCATCATCTCGGGGTTCTGCATGATCTGCTGCTGCGCCGCCGCCAAGTTGGGCATCCCTCCCGTGCCGAACATGCCACCGAACGGGTTCGCCGCGTTGCCGCCTGCTGCCGCGCCGCCCCCCGGTGGAAACAACGGGAAGCCGAATGGGTTGGCCGCAGGCGCAGCCGCTGGCGTCGATGCTGCCGGTGCAGCAACAGGGGGAGTCGCAGTCGCAGCCGGAGCGCTAGCCGCAGCGGTCGCAGCGGGAGTCGCCGCCGGCGGTCGCGCCGATCCGCGCACAAAGAAGATCGTGTCCTCCGCCTGGATGCCTGCTCCGTATCACGGCCCCGTCAGCGCGTGTCGCCTCCACAAGCAATTGACGACGTCCCGCCCCGGTGCCGCACGCACCGTAGCTCTGCAGCGTCTGGTCGTCCTTGAGCACCTTGCCCTTGTAAATGAGCCGCTGCAGCGCCTCGGGCACGTCCGTGAGTGGCACGAGCGCCGTCTTGCACTGTGCGACCGTCGCCTCTAGCGCGATCTCGAAGGAGAACTTCTTGCCCGCCGTCGTCTTGACGTGCAGCGTCGCCGCCATCCTCGCCGCTGCTTCTCGTATCGTCTCGCTTTTCCAAATGCCCTTTAGGCGACGCCGAAGTCGAGAAGCTTCGGAAGCTGACACGTTGACTCAATCCACTTAGGTGCGAAATCGCCAAATAGAATATTGCTCCCTTTCGCGCATGGTCGATGCATTCTATTGCATAGGTTTGTGGGAGGGTACGCGTAAACGCGGTTACGCTCGGTTCGTTTTGGCGGGAACGGCACTCAAAGGCGGTCTTGGCTCGAAGCAGGACGCCCGCAGCGATGGACAGCGAGCCCGCCGCGACCGCCGTGAAGCCCGAGGGTGCGGACGAGGAGTCCTGCACGCCGGCGCCTCCGCTGGCCGCGCCTGTTGAGACGGGTGGTGGTGATGCAGAGGTGAAGACAGCAAGCCCCGGCAGCGACAACACCGGCGACGTCAAGGCGGAATCGACGGCCACCAACGTCTGCTCGCTGTGCTTGGCCAAGAAGGCGATCGCTGGTGGTGCGTGGTAGAGTGCGTGGGTGTGCACACTTGGCGCTGGCACGCAGTATAACAGGCTGGCTGAGCGGAGCAGGGTGCGCCAACAGCGCGTGCAGGAAGTGCTGCCTTGCGCACTCGGACGACTGCCCCGTGCACCAAAAATCCAAGAAGAACACCCTCGTGACTGCGCGTACGTATGCACACGAATGCACTAGCCTGTGCAAGTCGGAGAGCATTGCGACTGCCGCTAACGCAGTCGCTATGGGGTCTTTCTAGCGCTCGAGAACTCCCCGCTGCCGGACCCGGCCAAGACCAAGAAAGCCGTGCTCAAGCACGAGTTCAAAGAAACCAACTTTGCGTGTACGTTGCCACACGCAATGGACTCATCCATTCATTTGCACTCACTGGGTCGTGCCGCTCTTTGGCTCAACAGACTACCAGGAAACGGTGACGATCTTTTGCGTGCGCGACTTCTTCGGGTCCAAGAGGCTCAGCCAGGGCATTCTGAACGACCAGACGCGCTCGCAGCGCGTGAGCGGGTCGTACCTGGGTAAGCAGCCCGCGCGCATCAAGGGCGTGCGATCGCCAGAACTCAAGGCGGCAATCATGGACGTCCTGGGTAAACGCAAGCGGCTAGAGGGCGAGAAAGATGCGACGGTGGCACGGTCTACGCCGGTCGAGGCGGCGAGCGGCTAGCTCGTCTGCTGCATTGCGCGACTTTGTGGATTGAAATCATGCACTTTTACCCGACGGCGCGACCCAAGTCCTTGCTACCTCATCCATGCAGGGATATTCTCGTCGTCGCCCTTTCCTTGGGCTACGCTGCATGCGGGGATTGGCTCGGTCGGCTGGGCGGAGGTCTCGGAGGGATTCTCGACCGCTGGAGCGTCCGCCTTCCTGCGCTTGTCGCGGAACACAAGCTCTTCCTGCAGCTGCCTGATGCGAAACTGATGCTCGCGACAGCTCTTGTGCGCAAGCTCTACCTCTGTGTCGGCGTCCTTGAGCTTCTGATCGAGCGCCTGGTTCGCCGTCTCCAAACTCGCCGCGCGGACTTGAGCGTGCTTGGTTTGAGTTGTCTGCTGCGCCAGCCGCGCCTTGATCTCCTGATTCTCCTTCTGCAGCTTGGCGAGCTGCGCGGTCAGTTGGTCTTCTGTTTGCGACAGACTGCTCCGTTTCTTCTCTATCTCGACCGCCTTCGCGCTAGTCTCCTTCAGAGTCTGCGACGGCACCAACCATCAGCCACAGAACGCAGGTCCCGACCGTGCCGACGCAACCAACAGCTCACTTTGGCTAGCGACCGACATTTATCATCGGCGGACTGCTTCTCCTGCTCGAGCTTCCTGAATTTGTCGTCGGCTGCAGCGCACCTTTCGAGTTCCAGCGCCAAGTTCTGCGGGGCTCAAGCCATTGCAACCATAAGCAAGAGCTCCATCGACGCCACCACAAAGCTAGGGACCTGTTCGAGCTCGCGGTGTGCGTGCTGGAGATGCTGTCGGTCATGCTCAAGCTGCTCGATGGTCGCCTGAAGCTGCTGAGTGGCTGTCTCGAGCTCGAGAGCCTGAGAAAGCGGGTAACGAATGAGATCTACGCTTGGCAGCACCAGCCACGGCCGCCGAGTTCCGCCAGTACCTTCGAGAGCTGCGCTTGCTGCGCGCTTTGCGCTTCTACGAGCTGCTGCTCGAGCGCTGTGTTTTCAAACTGGTATCGCTGGAGTTCTCGCGTGAGCTGCTCCGTCGTCGCCTCCTGCTCTCTTGTCTTGGCGTGAAGCTGCATGCGAGTCTTTTCCAGCAAGCGCTTGTGCTCCAGTGCAGCCGACCGATGCGCCTCGCCCTCCGTTTGCAGCTGGCGTTGAGCAACATGAGCTGACTGTCGAGTCACATTGACAGCGGGTGCCTGCTAGAACCTGCAGTCGCCCCTACCCTGTCGCACTCGAGCCGCAGGAGCTGGATCTGCTTCTGCAGCTCTTGGTTAGCGCTCGTCAAATCTGCCCGGACGCTCTCCGCCTCCCGCTGCTGTCTCTGCAGGATGTCCTTGAGATCCGCGTGTTGACGGTCAAATGCCTCCTGTGTCGCGCAGTCAAACGAGTTGATCCATCTGCCAGCGGAGTTGGACCTCGTATTAGCTAGGATCCGACCTGCTTGCGCCGCAGGAGCTCATTCTCCTTCTCCTTCTTGGCGAGTTTGGCGCTTAGCAACTCCAGCAGCTCCTCGTGCATGCGCTGCTCGTCCTCCCGGATGACGCTGCCCAGTTGGTTGCCGCTGAGCAACGGGGGACGGGCGAGCTCCGCGTCGCGTGCGTCCTGCTCGGCGGCCAAGCGGTGTCAGCGGCCGCCGGTGGCTCGGACCGATCTGCAGAGACTCGTCCACCGACCGAGACGACGCGTCCGACACGGAGACCTCCACCCCGCGCAGGAGGTGGCGCGATCGGCTTCAGTGGTTTGGACCGAGCGGCTCCCAGTCCTTTGACCTCCTTCCGAGCCATGGCAAGGGCGGACAATGACGGCCGACGCCTCGACGATACAAGAGAAGCTAGAGCAAGCATTGACGTCGCTATTATTAGTCGGGCGTGAATCTTCCTACTATTGGAAGCTGGGAATTCAGCATGTCGGCAGGGATGACACGCGCTCGCCAACAACATTGCTGCTGCTGCCTACTCAAGTGGCAGGATCCGCGAGCGCCGGTCGCCGTCCGCAGCCTGTCGGTGTCCCAAAGATTCGGCTTTCGCCGCCCATGAGGAGGGGCGTGGAAAACTTGACAAGACTTTGGTGGACATGCACGCGATGCTCGGTGTCGGAGAGGGCTCAGGTAATGAGATTCCACTATGTGCTATCTTCACGCAGCAGGGCAACTACGCCCTGCGCAGCTCAGATGTCCCTATAGCGTTCGTCACTGCCCTCCGAGGAAGCACACAGATACAGACATGCACGCGCTGGAGAGGGCCTTCTCAGCGATCTTGGTGATTGAAATGTCGTCATCATAGGTCAAGAGTAGCAAATATTTTCGGATCCTCATCGAAAGCCCCCGGCGCTCAAGCGCGCACATGCACACACCCACACGCATTCATGCACAGACACACAGACACACGCAGACACACGCAGACACGCACGTACTCCAGCTGTCGGTCGGTCTCATCATACAAATGCCTCGAATGCTCTTCACTTCTGGGCTCCGAGACGCGCCGGGAGCACTGCAGAACGCAGCGCGAATGGCGCGCTCTTCGCCCTCAGTCTCGTCATCTAGTGGTGTAATCAGTTGAGGACCCGCAAGAACCAAGCACCCACGCATTCCTGTTGTCGCCGTCGCTGCTGCCGCTTCGCTTCCCAGTGCTGGACGCGCCAATTGCCGAATGAGCACAGTGCGCGGCAGCGAGCGCATACCAATCGACTCGACGGCACCAAGCGACTGGCGGCGGTGCTCGACTCGTAAGAACGCGGCAGTCACGTAATTACCTGATTCGAGCAAGGCGTCCGATTCGAGCAAAACCCACGGCTCACGCGTCACGATTGGCTTTTATTCTTTTGCTTACCCAATGAGGAGGCGATATTGTCGACGCTCCGCCAATCGCAGTGCTCTCACTAGACTACACCCATTCTGAAGGAGTGCAGCTCGTCGTGCGCGGGTCAAGGTTCTCGCTCTCGCATCTTGCGCTGAAGCCAAGCTCCGACCTCGAGGGACCGAGCGCGATGGCGACGAGCCGCGAGCGCGCGTTAGAGGCCGAGTGTGCGACGCTCCGAAGGTGCGAGCTGTGAAATTGGACTTTGCTCTCTCTCTCTTTATGGCGCGCGGTAACACGGTTGCGCGCTCCAGGGAAGTCGCCGCGATGGAAGAGCTCATCGAGCGGTACCAGGGCGAACTCGATCAGACGCGGCCAGGAATGCCGCTTCCACAACGAAGAAACAGCGCTAGCGACGCCTACCGTGCCGTAGACGAGATATTCGAGAACCAGGCGCTGTACGCGAGCACGTGGGCGTCGAACGCGGATCCGGATGAGGCGCCTGCTTGCTGCGACGCCAGCGGGCGGGAGATCGAGTTCAGCCAGGTGCGTGTGCGAATCGAGGCCGCTGCGCCGTGCCTCGAGCTCACTTGCTACTCTACCGAATAGGTGGTGCTGCCTAACGAGCACTGGGAGTGGGTGAGCAACTGGCGATGTGATGTTCACGCGCACACGGACGAGAACGGCTGGACCTACGCATCGTCATGGGATGCACTGCGCGACTCCGGTCAGCTCCATCGCAGGTGCGTCTCGACGCTGTCGTAGTCGCGCCACGAGGACAAGAGCTCATACGAAAATGCTGGAGCAGTGAACGAACACTGGAAGATCGAGTCCGTCGTCGGCGCTGGACTCGCGAACGGATGCTCGTAAGCTCGACGGGGTTGCCGATCCCGATCGACCAGCGGAGGCGCGAACAGGCACGGCTTGCCGCCATGGTAGGAGCTCTGGCAGTGTGGTGAGCGCGCTGAGGAGCAATCGTTCACCAGGATCCTTTGTTCGCGATCTAGCAATACGCGAACGAGAAGCTAAGCCAGCAGGTACGCGTGCGCGCGTCGCATTGCTGCTGGCAAAGGTTAACCCAAGTCGCTTGGTGTCGCTCTGCCACTGCAGTTGCTGAGGGCAAATGACCGGATTGGCGAGTGCGAGCTGCGGCTCCACGAGTACGAGAGGCAAGTCGCTCGCCTTCAAGGCGTCGTGAAGTCCATGGAGCAGCGGCGGCCGTCGCGATCAGTTGCTACGTCGGTCGGCAGCTCGCCAGACTCGTACTCTGTGTCGAAGAGCAACGAGGTGCTCCGGGAGTCGGAGCATCTTCTAGGCGAGATGCTCTCGGGTCCGGAGATGGATGAGCTTACATTCGACATAACGGACGTGCAGCGCCGACGGTCCGAGATGGTCGAGGAGTGCAAGAATGAGCTCAGCGGCGCCATGGATGAGTTTATCGACCTCGTCGAGACGCTCGAGCGACGGTCGTCAGCTACGCCGCTCACATAAGTGTCGTGAGGTCGCTGCGAGCGTATTTATTGCTAGAAACTCTGTAAGGTGCCGCGTCGGTGGCTCTCAATTACCTTTGACTGCTCCTGTGCATCCAGCGGTCACCCAGACGCGCAGAGTTGAATGAAGACCTTGTCGTGGGTGCCCTTGAGCAGCAACTGGCCCTCGTAGTCAACCTTCTTGAGCCGTTTCGCGGCGCGCAGAGTGCCCATCAGCGCCTCAAACACGTCCTGGCATCTCTCGTCGTCGAAGAGTTCTCCAAACGGCACGCCGAACTTCTCGCCTTGCTGCTTGCCGAGTCGACGGATCTCGACCACGAGCTGCTCCACCTCCCTCTCGACGTTCATATCTGTCACAGTTCCCGCGAACGCTCTTGTGCGTGGCAGTGTCGTCTGCGATTGCGGAGTCTCTACATCGATTTGAGTATTTTTAGCCATCTGCTCCAAGCTCACGATGCGGTTTCGATGACTTCCAGTAAATTCATGCTCTGGGATCGCACCCGGGTTCGCACTTCAGCACACGTTTCCCTCTTGTACTTGGTGTGTGGCAGGCGTTCCACATCCCACATACACCTCGAAGTCACTATGCTCCTCGCAGTCGCCTTTCCCCAACGCCCTTGCGCCGTCCGCGACCTCTCATGCCTGAATGATCCCCTCCGCTTACCATTTCGCTCCTTACCTACTACAACCCGAAGCCGTGGTCGACGACGAAGTCCATGGCGCGAACGATCTCCTGGGTCATCGCGCACGGCTCGGGGAGGCTGCTGTGCATGCCGTGGCAATAGCTGCTCTTCAGACGCTTGAGCGTGGCCTTGGCGCCTTCAACCAGGTGCTTCTGGCTGCCGCCCTAGCTTTCGCCATGGCTTTGACCTCCAGGGTGCTCCTCACTCTCCTCACACAGTGCTCGGACAGACCGAGCTGGCTCAACTCGGCGTTGCAGAAGAAGTTGCTGCCGCGCTCGAAAGCGCTCGTCATGCCTCCAAGACTGCGAGATGCATATGACGCCAACTGACGCGCAAATGTTTCTGCTTGTTTTGCTTTAGTCTTGCTGTCGCTTTGCTGAGAGCAAACGAGGCAAAGCGCCAAAGGCACACAGTAGAAAACTAGTGCCTACCGCTGCGCCTCACCTCGACCTCTCGTCGGAGCCGAGTCGCCGTGCTCCACCGCACCGGTCGCCACCGTCCTGGCTCGGCGCGCTGCACGGATTCGGTCGGCGCGCGCGCGGTTCTCGGCAACCTGCATCAGCCAGCGTGGGTCCGTCTCGAACGCTGTCAGGCGCGACGCCACATTCCGCGGAGGCAACGCGGGGACAGTCGCGCCGATCCTCGCGGTTCTCGCGCCGGCGTTGGCGTTGGCGCGCACGGCTGCGTTTTGCTGGAGGCGGACTTCCAACTGCCGGCGGCGCTCGCGGTTGCGCTCACGCTCGGCGACGAAACGCTCTGACTCGTCATAGTTCATGTAGCGCGCGTTCATGTCGCGCTGAGGCATCGGTGGGCGGCAGGTCGCAGCTATACTGCGTCCGCGAGAGGCGGAGTTCATGCGCTCACGAGTCGAGGTCAACGACGGCGATGACGCTGACGGCAGCGGCTCGGACACCGACTGGGACGGCGCCTGCTTTTGCCGGCTCACTTCCGTGCGTAATGAGGCCCGGATGCGTGATGAGGCACGTGAGACCGGAGCATTCGCAGGCGCGGTCGTGGTCGGAGTCGGGGTCGCGGTCGTCGCGGTCGTCGCGGTCGTCGCGGTCGTCGCAGTTGTAGGCTGTAGCGCCGTGAGAGCGGGTATCAATTCCATCGTGCTCTCGAGGCCGCTTGAGGACTCGGCAGCTTGATCCGAGTCGACCGTCGTAGCGTGATCTTCGTCGATACAGGCGGTATCTTGATCGACAGTCGAGCAGCTGAGACGTACGAAAGAAGCAGCAGCAGCGTCCGAGTGCGTACGCGCGTAAGTCGCGATCGCGGTCGACGTCGAAGGCGAGATCGGCGGCAGTGGCTGCGAGGCGCTGCGCTCGAAGAACTCGATGAGAGACGCGACGGAGCGCTCCGCACCGGTCGTAACGGCGTTGATGGCACACATCGAGCAGGTACCAGTCGCGCTCGGCGGGAAGGCAGCGAGCAGACTCGTGACCGAGCGGTCAGCGTTCGTGGCGATGGAGCGGAGTGCCGAGGCGCGACTGAAGGAGGTCGTGATGGCCGCGCTCTCGAAGTGCAGGGCGAGACGACGGACGGCCATGACGATAGGTCACGCGCTGGATCAGGAAAGCGGAAGGAGCGGTCTTCTGGCGGGTGACAGGAGGCAGGAACGGAAACGAGGGAAGGGGCGGAGACGAAGCTGTCGCGGGGAGCGGCGTGGGGGTATTCTCGAACTCTTGGCAGGCGGAGAAGTCGGGAATGGACTCCATCTGACGGCGACGGCGGCGGTGGCAGCAGCGGCGGCAGGACGCGTGGCCTGGGACAGCGCGCTCCGCTCCGCTGGTCTCTTACGAGACACAGGATGGAGTCTTCATCCATCTCCGTGCACCTACCTCCGTCATGGCGAGACGAAGCCCGCGCTACCCGCGCTCGACGCTCACAGGTTGCATGCGGGGACGTCCGTCCACTCGGCGCTTCCGGAACTGGGGGTGGCGGTCGGAAAGGACGGGAAGGGGTGGACCATACCCGGATCCAGGTGAACCCATGATGAGTTCGCCTCCTGCAAACATCAAGTGGGAGGAGTCAGCAGATGTCTGGGAATACAAATCCCAATATATTCGCTGTTTGGTACATGAACCCATTGGCTCAATTCCGAACGAAGAAATGGGCAGCTAGGTCCGTTCCGCCGACAACACCGCCACGCCTGTTATGCAGCTCACACGGCACTTGTTCAGCAGCACAGAGATAGAGACCCCTATCGCCTGGAAATGGTCTGGTGTGAGACTGAGATCAATCACTTTGCGGTCAAGGGAGGTCGCGCGCCAGACGCGCCAGACACAAGAAATGTTCGCGCTCGCCCCCTTCCTCGCGCTGGCGTCGACGTCGCTGCTCCCATTAATCATCTGTCTGCTCTTCGTCGTTGCTATATGCCGCTTGGACTGGCGATTACCAGGTGCTAATCGTGTAGTTTTGTTGCTCCTTACCGCCATCCGGTCATTTCATTTGTTGTCCCAAGGATCAAGCACTCTTACGCTACATCCACATCATTACGCTCCTCCAGAACCAATCATGCTGGACGCTGGCCCAAGAGCTGGAATCCTGAGCGCAAGCGTTGGTGAGACTTCAAAACGAGATGGCACCAGCCCAGACCGCAAGCGTCTTCGTGCTCGGCTCACCACTCGCTTCGAGTGAATCGACGCCTCTCGTAGCGCCGCCGACGGCGCGCGACTAACGACCGAGACGGAGCAGCCAATCGAAGCCGTGCGTGCATCGTCTCAAAAGCTTGCTTGTCCGACAAAGATGTGTCTATCAGTCTCGCTCCCTGGAAGCGTTTGATATGGATGAATGTCAATCCAACTCCTCCGCCAGTACGCTTGTCGAGCGTCTTGGCACCGACTCGAAGTACGGGGCGGCCGGCGATCTCGCCGCCACGTTCCAACCTCACGCGCGCGTCCTCATGTGCTCTGCCGACAAAACGCGGGCGGTTGTCCGAAGCCGCCCACCTCGTACTCGGCGATCAGCATGAGGTTGATGGCGGCGTTGACATCACGATATCAATGGCTGCAGCAGCACTCTTGGGTGTCGCAGCGCACCACACGATGACAGCGCTGGAGCTCCATCGTATCTTCATGCACGCGGGGAATTGCCTTGCCTTTGCGCCGACGACGGCGGTTCTCCTTGCCGCGGAGACGCGTGTCCACGAGATAGCACACCTTCGGCAACGACTGGCCACAGGTCGAGCAGAGCCTGCTCGTGTTCAACTCCTTCAACAGAACCACCGTCGCGCGTCTGGCGAGCGCCTCGCGCAGTCCCTTCACAGGGTCTGGAGCATGTCCTCGAACGCCGCTGCGTCGACTTTAGTCCCCGTAAGCGACCGGTGTCTGCGCGTCGGGGACCGACACAATGCGCGCCGCGATCACATTCACCGTCACTTGCGCGCACCGCTTCTGGAAGAACTTCCTCTTCGCAAAGCAGTGGTCCCAGCAGAACCGCAGCAACGGCTACAGGTTCGTCAGCACGCAGCGCAGTCGCTCGAGGTACAACACATAAGACGAGATCTTGAACGACGGCATCCCGGTGATGCGGTCACTGTACTCTTGTGGGAACCGTGCGCGGAGTGCCTTCTCCCACGCGCTCCCTCGTCGAAACCTCGCCAAGTGTCGGTATTCCTTCGAGCTCACGCTCACGATAGCATCCCCGTCCTTCGTCCACCGCCTCTTGTCCCCCATGACCTTCTCTCACTGGATCCAGAATGGGTAGTCAGCCTCCTGGTTCGACTTGCGGCGGCGCCGCGACTTTCTCTTCCGCCTGTGGCGTCGTCGACAGCGCGTCCTGCCGATGGTACGGCAGACCGCCGTGCACAGCGATCGCATGCCAGGATCGAGGACAACCACGGTGTCCGAAAAGTAGTTCTCCGGCAACGGAGCTCGGATATCCTCGTCTTGGAGCTCGTCCGCGGCGTCGCTCGTGCTGTTGTGTGCTATCTGCAGCTCAGCCGCGCTCATCGGATGATACAACAGGACGCTCGCTCTGTAACCATCTGTGGGGATCCGGTGAGCGAAGGCATGG